>JALJCO010002056.1:0-281960 GCA_023101725.1 Atherinomorus stipes | reverse complement strand
ATCATCATCCAACTCAGTTCCCGAACTGTCAACAACTTTCACCCCTTCTGTCAGAGCTGGCACACCAAACTTTGCAAATGCTATAGGAAGACAAAAGCCTTTGTCAATCAAACTTATAAATATTGGTCTAATACTCACAAAAACCCAATAAATCTTTTATAGGGAGAGACACTCTTTCCAGTTATTCTAAGCACTTAAAAGCTTGCAGCAGAAAAGTAGACTCCAAAGTCGATTCCTTACCTGCGACCAAAAACTCTTTTAGATCCGGCTCTGCTATTCTGACAAATTTTTGGACATCACCGAGTCTGGTTTTAATCAACATGGTTCCTGCAGCACACAATTTAACATGGTCACAGTCGTCGTATATGGTCATTACACACCCCCCCCCCCCCCCCCCCCCCCCCCCCCAAAAAAAATACAGCAAGTGCATGACATACAAGAGCATCCCCGTAGCATCACAAACGTTCAAAATTAATGTTCGGGGGGGGGGGGGGGGGGGAGCTGCTGCTGGCTGACTGTCTTACACTGCGAAAGATAACATTTCACGCGGATCTATTCCCGCTCTACTACAAATCATGCAAATAAATTCTGCTCACAGTCCAAACGCAACTATGATTCCACATCACATTTTCGCTAAAATACCATTCCTAATCCGAGCTCTCAAACCGTTGTACGTCGACAAAGCGAAGAAAAGCATGCCGCCATTATTCAAACTGCTTCCTAAACTGTACTTAATTTACAGATGAAACGTTAATTCTAAATATTAAGGATACCCAATTATCAATTCGAATTTAAAGTATTTCCCATTTTTGTAGCTAAATTACACTGTATAATATCAGCATCACTGAAATGGCATAGGCCTAATACTTAATCAATCACAACAATATGCAAATGATATTCAAAGGTCAATGTTGCCAGTTATTTATTCATTGCCCCTGGATATTACAGGTTACAAATCCCTCTAAGACCACTTGGCCAGACATTGCAAAACTGAGAGACACGACACCGAGACAAGACCAAAGACTGTTGAGGCCGTGACAAGACCAAGATCATAAAAAAGTGGTCTTGGTCTACAAGTCTACAAGACTTGTAATTTTGGTGTCCAAAACTACAAGTCTACTCCCTTCTGCAGAAAGCACCAGGAGGAGACTTGCCCGAGTCCTGCAACATGGCCTCTAGCAGGACACCAACGTGCATGTTTCTGCTCATATATATATATATATATATACAGTCACCTGCCTGATTTCTTATTTTTTTTGCATGTTTGTCACACATATGTTTTAGATCATCAAACAAATTTAAATATTTGACAAACATAACACAAGTAAACAGAAAATGCCGTTTTTAAATTAAGATTTTTATTAGTAAGGGGGAAATAAAATCCAAACCTCCATGGCTACGCGTGAAAAAATGATTGCCCCCTGTTAAATCATAAGTAACTGTAATTTATCGCATCTTTGGGAAGCTGAGTTCAATTTCTCTACCCAGGCCTGATTACTGCCACACCTGTTCTCAATCAAGAAATCACTTAAATAGGACCTGCATGACAAAGTGAAGTTGATCCTCAAAAGCTAGACATCATGCTGCAATCCAAAGAAACTATTACTGAAACTAGAACTCAAAAGTAATTGAAATCTATCAGTCTGGAAAAGGTTCCAAAGCCGTTTCTAAAGCTTTGGGACTCCAGCGAACTGCAGTGAGAGCCATTATCCACAAATGGTGAAAACATGGAACAGTGGTGAACCTTCCCAGGAGTGGCCGGTCGACCAAAATTACCTCAAGAGCACAGCGACGACTCATCCAAGAGGTCACATAAGACCCCAGAACAACATCCAAAGAACTGCAGGACTCACTTGCCTCAACTTAGGTCAGTGTTCATGACTCCACCATCAGAAAGAGACTGGGAGGCAAAAATGGCTGCATGGCAGAGTTCCAAGACCAAAACCACTGCTGAGCAAAAAGAACATAAAGGCTCGTCTCAGTTTAGCCAGAAAGCATCTTGATGATCCCCAAGACTTTTGTGAAAATACTCTGTGGACTGAGGAGACAAAAGTGGAACTTTCTGGAAGGTGTAGGTCCCATTACAGCTGGCGTAAAAGTAACACGGCATTTCAGAAAAGGAACATCATACCAACAGTAAAATATGGTGGTGGTAGTGTGATGGTCTGGGGCTGTTTAGCTGCTTCAGGACCTGGAAGACTTGCTGTGGTAAATGGAACCATGAATTCTGCTGTCTACCAAAAAATCCTGAAGGAGAACGTCCGGCCATCTGTTGGTGACCTCAAGCTGAAGCGCACTTGGGTTCTGCAGCAGAACAATGATCCAGAACACACCAGCAAGTCCACCTCTGAATGGCTTAAGAACAACAAAATGAAGACTTTGGAGTGGCCTAGTCAAAGTCCCCACCTGAATCTGATTGAGATGCTGCGGCATGAACTTGAAAAAAACCTTAAAAAAAAAGAATTTAAAATTCATACTGTTCCACTGAAGAAAATTACAATTCTAATTCAAATAAAAGGAAACTAAAGAAACTAATAGTAAATAAAAATTTGCTAAATTATATTTAGGGAAACAAAATATTGCTTTTGAAATGTGGTTGAAAATAAAAACAAACAGACAAAACTATCTCAGACACATAAGAGCACATTTCCCATGAACAGTGGACCAAAATACCCGTTAACAGGTGCTTTTTGAGCATTACAGAAAACACCTGATTGCAGTGATTGTCTCAAAGTGTTGCTCAACAAAATTGTTGCTTTGGAGCTCCATCATGCTTGTTTACTTGTTTTATTTCTGTTTGAACCACAATTCAATATCAGTGTCATGATTTTCATCGAATTTTTATATATTATTAGTTTTGCCAATTTTAACTTATTTCACTAACAACTGATTTTATATGTGTATATATATATATATATATATATATATATATATATATCAGCCCCAAATATCAACAACTTTTATCGGCTGAGGCTGCAGAGAAAATGTTGGTATAGGCCCTGAAATACCCGTATCGTTCGATCCAGACAATTTTGATTTACACTGATCATTTTTATGTTATTTTTTTCTCTACTTTGATTAAAGATTTCCAACTTCAACAGTTCATTTATTGAGACTTAAGATGTGTTGAGTGTTCCCTTTATTTCTTGAGCAGTGAACATGCCACGGCAGTTCCATTCCCCCGAGAGCAGCACCTACATTGGTGTGTGACATCATACATGATGCAGTTGCTAGGATACAGAAACAGCAACCAGACGCTTCAATCACGTTTCTCTGACCTCCTGCCTGTACTGTATGTGGACTGTTTCTATGTAGAATTATAAAATGCTATCTATCTATCTATCTATCTATCTATCTATCTATCTATCTATCTATCTATCTATCTATCTATCTATCTATCTATCTATCTATCTACCTACCTACCTACCTACCTATCTACACTGCTGATGATGTAAGCGATGGTGAGGAAGCGTTCTCAAATATGAAAGGATGAAAATGTGCAGAAATCCAGCAGGTAGAATGAGCGCTGAACCCATCACCAACATTCTCTCAGTAAAAGGTGCTGCTGACATGACATTTTCACCAGATGTCGTTACGACTTACAGCATCCACACATGCAAAGAAATCTAACCTGCAGACGAGTCCGCCCCGATGTCGTAAGGTGTCGCTTCCTGTGTGATGCCTGTCAAACATGCTCACTCACACCTTTTCCTGTCACCACTTCACTGTATGCGATGGTGATACGAACAGCGCAATTGTTACAGTGTGAGCTTTAACAGCTCTGCTTTCACACCATTTTCTCTCCACAGATCTGCAGCAGGTAAACGGACACCTGTATCTGGGCCGGCCTCAGGAGTCCTGTTACAGCTGCTGGGACACATGATGAGTTCATGGTCCAAGCTAACCTCCCACAGCTGAAGTTCTGTTCAGAAAACATCACGGTGATTCTTTGACCTTTTCATGCGTGCACTAATAATAAAACAAGAGCCAGAGAAAAGACATTTTTCTCTTCTACTGAGCAGTTACAAGAAGAATCCATCTACAGTCGTCCTCAAAATGATTCATACCCTCTAATTAAAGAAAAGGCTAAATTCACAACAGTAATTCAAATAACAGGAAAATAAAGAAACTAATAATAATGTGGTTGGAAATAATAATAAACAAACAAACTGTCACAGACATATTAGAGCACCTTTCACATGAACAGTGGACCAACATAGCTGTTAACAGGTATGTTTATAGACTACGGATGTAAATTAGCTTCTTAGCTATAATCCAACATGCTCACGTCTGTTATCTCAGATGTTCATCAGTATGTGTTGTCCCTATCAAATAAAATGAATGAATGAAAGGTGCAGACGTCCGATTGGACGTTACAGAAAACACCTGATTCCAGTGATTGCCTCAAAGTGTTTCTTTCTTTCTACGCTTGCCGACATATTTTTATATTTTCCACAGATATTATCAGTTTTTTCTTACCAGTAAACACTTCATTTAACACTTAAAAAGCCACGAATATATACAAATATTACACTTGTAGCTCTGCAGCTTCCCTCCCATCTTCTGCGGGATAAAGCAAAATGCCTAACTTTGCCTGATTTATAGCTACATGGATTTTTACAATATTTCTTGTCTCTTAAAAATGTCAAGTAGAATTGCAAAAAAGATCTGAAAAAAAAATGTCCCCTACCCTTCTGTTTTAATTTTTCCCCATTCTTTGAAAGCCCAGTCATTATGATTAACCTTGTGTTTACATCACTTTTTAGCTATAGTTTATTGTATATTGTGCACTAAATATCTCATTTTATTTTATTTAAACCCTTTTGTATGTTTATTGTTCAAACCTTTCAGTGGTTTTGTTCTTGATGTAACCGTACTGAATGAAAACCCCTTGTTACTCCCCTCACGACAATTTGTAGCATTCTGCTTATGTGAATAAAGTTTTTTAAAAAATCTTGTGTGCAATGAATTCTGGGATATGCAAGGCCACGAAGAATACGTGCGATGAATCCTTTGTTTCAGGTCAAACGGAGTGCAGGTTTGGAGGATTCGGAGGATTCGGAGGATCTTTCAGAACGTTTTTGAAATGGGACAGGACTTGGCGTCCCGCTGTGACATATGCAGCCGACGAATCCGCACTTTACTGCTTGCAGACCAAGCGGCAACCTCCGGTGGCCAACTATGAGGCTACCCGGAAGAAGTCAGAAGAAGTTTTTTGTAGTTCTCCCTTGATCCACTAGGGGCTGCAAAACAAAGCAAATTCCCATAGTCTCCCGTGTAAAAAACACCAACTCACAGCAGAAATAAACATTTTTACAGCCTGGTTCAAATAATCATTTTAGGGTTAATAGGTCAAATCTACCTTCATGTCAACTGTGAGGGAGGGTGAATTTTTTTTATGAATCATCCGTTTAGATGCTATTTAATCTTGAAATTACACATAATAAAGGGCGTGTCCTTATGATTGACCGGCGGCAGACTGGAAGCCCGGCCTGCCGACCAGTGGCTGCTAGTTAGCTCCTTGTTTGCTCTCAGTAAGGTCTCAGTTTGTAGCAGAGTAGCAGAGCGGCAGTTTTTAGTCAGCTAATAGCAAGTCTAAGCGTGTCTGCGGCTTAAGGCCTTTGCACACCGGGGCCGATGCGAATAAACGGCACGAAATTGCGAATAATTCGGAGGTGAAATATCGACGTCTTTGTCTATACACACCTAGTCCAACGCGAAATTACGATGATGCTATAGAACAAACTCGCATCCGTTATTCCAGAGGAATGTGAGCACGTGCAGCAGTGACGGAGGGAGAGGCGGCTGCAGGGAAACTTCTGGATGCTGAAAACAGCTGATCTCACCGTGGAGATGCCAAATGGGGATTTTAAATACAACACCTGTAGCTAATAACCTCGAATGGCTACAACGTGTAGGGAAAACACTGCTACTTCAGCTGTGACACCCCCCCACAGCCCCGTTTGCCAAACAAGAGTGCTGCGACGTGAAGGTGATAACACCTGAGCCATAATGATGCCGTAACAGCGACCAAGCGACACCTCTCTCTTTTTCCTTTCTCTTTTTGCTTGCGACCAGCTCTGTGACGTCAGAGCGCCTTCTCTGATTGGTGGATTGTGTATCTGTCGGATGCGAATATTAAGAAAGTCGACCTCAGTTCGAAAAAATAAACGTCGCAAAATCGCAAGACGAAATTTTGTCACTGATGTGAACGCTCCCGTTGACTTGACATTAATTTGATTAAAGCTTTTGCCGTGCGAATCTTTCGGACGAAATATTCGGAGTAGGTGTGTAAAGGCCTTTAGGGGGCTAATCTGTTAGTTTTGAGTTAGCTCAGTTAGCTTTAGCCCAGAGTACGTCAGCTGTCAATCATTTGACCCGCAGCTCAGAGCGGCCTTGCCTGTGCCCATTTCAGTATTTTCCGGGAATGACGACACACATGACTCGGCAAGATGGCGACAGTGGGACACGCCCACCTGGCTTCACTTTTAGCTTTTCAGAAACTATTAGGTGACGTAGCGGAAGGTTCGTCCCTTTCTATTAACGGTCTATGGTGCAGAACAAGTATACCCAGCGGCAACCGCAGACCCAGAGGCGTGTCGTGAAAATGGGCGTGGTTTGTGGTGACGTGGGCAGGTGGTTGTTAGGGTTAGGGGAGGGGTTAGGGTTAGGTTCCACTCATTCCTACGGTGGACCTGGTTGTAGGGGCGTGGTTTGTAGTGGCTCTGGCTACAATATTACAATAGGGGATTATCACGCTTACCGGAAGTTCCCGGATTTTGGCACTTCCTCTTCCGGGCCATGTTAACAACAGCCGTTCCTGCTCTGTTATACTGTTTAAATCGGATAAACTCCAAACATACTCAAGTTTTCATTCTAGACTGAAGTGATACTAAGGAAGAAGTGGATCAAAGCAATCGATTCGCCGCGGTGAAGGGCCGAACTTTATAATAAAACACACGTTTGTTTGTCGCTGGCAACACCGGCACTTCACAGCATGCTAGCGTTAGCCAGCTAGCGTTTACTGACGTGCTTATCATTGTGCGTCTTAAAACACACAAACATCTGAAAATCGGGTCTGTACCTCCCCGTTTCCAGTGGAACAACTGGGGACTGCCAAGAAAGGAGACGCTTTCAGATGCTTGTGTGTTTTCAGCCGCACAAAGTTAGGCACGTTATCGAGCTGGCTAATGCTAACCTGCTAACACGACTGCGCAGTCTGCCGGCCACAAACAAACGTGTGTTGTTTTATTATAAAGTTCGGTCCTTCACCGCGGCGAATCGGTCGTTTTAATCCACTTCTTCCTTAGCATCACTTCAGTCTGGAATAAAAACTTGGCATTGGCGTTTATCCGATTAACAAAGTTTAACAGAGTAGTAGCTGGCAGACTACTGTTAGCAGGCTAGTATTAGCCAGCTTGATGACGTGCCTAACTTTGTGCGGCTGAAAACACACAAGCATCTGAAAGCGTCTCCTTTCTTGGCAGTCAGTTGTTCCAGTGGAAACGGGGACATCCAGATGTATGTGTTTTAAGACGCAAAAAGTTAAGCACGTCGGTAAACGCTAGCTGGCTAATGCTAGCATGCCGGTGTTGTGCCCCACCGGCTGCAAACAAACCTGCTACGTTGTTTTATTATAAAGTTCGGCCCTTCACTCTAGAGAATCGCTTTGATCCACTTCCTCCTTAGTATCACTTCAGTCTGGAATCTGTGAAAATTTCAGTAGTGTTGGCGTTTATTCACGTTATCTACGAAGTAAAGCAGGGACATTGAACTGGGCCGGAAGTGGGCCCTCTAAGTGTTTCAAACCGGAAGTTCGGAACACGGAAGCGTGATAATCCCCTATATTCTTCAGCGACGTAAGCTGACTTCGCTAAAGAATATTGCCCACAATTCATTGCTGCGTTTGACGTTTTGAACTATAAAGGCAGAAAATGTCCATGTTTGCATTCCTAAAAAAAATGGATAAAAGAGAATAAATCCTCTGTGGGAGCTGTATCCAGATGTGCAGATCCATCCTTCCTTCGTTGTCCATGTTTGCACTCTTTCCCGTGGTGAAAAAAATATTTAATCTTTTACTTTGATGTATGTGAAATAATTACCAAAGTTTGCCCTGTAACTTCAAAATATACTTTGAATATTAAAATTCAAAGAATTTGAATAATGAAAGTTATTAGTTTACTGATAAATGTAGCTATATTTATTCTTTATTTAAACGTTATTCTCATTGAGATGCAGCGTCTTTAGTAAAGGAGAGCTGTTTACCTGAGACAAGTTTTTATGGACATGTTGAGATGCTGTGCAATAACAGTCACAGAGCAGCAAGTAAATCATTATCAAAAATGTAGTTTAACATGTAAATAAACAATTCTACAGCCACCTTACATAAATAAGTTCAGTAATTAGTTTATTTATTAATTAAACACGTGTGGATTTTATAACATATTTTACAAGAACAGATGGAATGAGTTTTATCCTGAAAATGACGTCTGATGAAGAGATGAGGCACAGTTTGGAAACAATGACAGAAAACGACGTTGTGGTGCGGTACTGGGACAGGACCTAGTCCACATTCCTGACTCATAAGTACGGAGACCGGATACACAGACCGGACGGAGCCGCGCATGCGTCGTAGCAGCAGCGCAGCCAGGACCAAACGGGAGGTGCAGGTGATAAAAACAGAGGAAATGTGTAAGAAATGTGAGCGGTAAAGCCACGACAGCGGGGAGCGTCGCGGTCTGAGGGTCTGACTGGTGCCGGAGAGGGTCCTGACGGGCTGAAGAGTCCCGGAACTGTCCGAGGTAGGAGTCCTGCTGCGGTGTGTGAAGTTGTGTGATGTCGGTGTCCTTGGTAACGGGCTGGAAGCGCAGCAGCATGTCAGCTTTAGAAACTAATGTAGAGCCATTCTGATGTGACGCTGTCACCCACCTCTCAGTCAGCATCCTCCTTCCTAACAGGGAAAGTTGTGCACGAGGCTGAACTGAGCTGCCCTGGAAACCTTTCTAATAAACATAAGGATTAAAACGTCACTCCGTTAATTGCTGGATTTATTGATATAAACAGTAGATTTATTGAGCTGAGTTGGGTAAAGATGCCTCTGACTCCTGCAGAAGTAAAAGCAGCTGTCTCTGAAACGGTCCTACCTGCGGGTAGAGCGACATTACAGCTGCATTACTCTCTCTCCTCCTCCTGACGTTGTTATTACAGCAGATGATGGTTATCCGGGATGATGCAGTAAATTGCATTTTGGCATTTTTTGTTATCTTAATGTATTGTTTTATGTCGAATTAACAACCCTCTGGTATATTGTTGTTATATATGACAAAACTTAAACACATATTAAACACACAAATATCGTTACATTTATACAATCTGTTATACTTCTACCATTTCCATACCAATAAATGTTTTAAATAAATTATTTCAATGTTCTCGACACAAGTCAGGAAAGCTCATTATTAAAAGTGTTTTATTATTTTTTAAACATATTCAAAATAAGTTTGTACAGACCTGCAAACTCCTCAGAGGTGAAAGAGGTGACAAACACCCGACCAGTCCTGGGATTTTTTTTTTTTTTTTTTTAAATTTCAGCTTTGAAATAGGTATTCAAGTGCACTCAGGAATGAAAATGGAAGGATCAGACAACATTTCTTTCAGGCAAAAAAATAAAACAAAAATAAATAAACAGTAACCTCTGATCTGCGGACGTACTTTAACCTGACAATCACATGGGGCAAACACCACAACGCTTCTCTGCGGTGGGTACGGAAAGTATTCAGACCCCTTTAAACTTTTTACTCTCTGCAGCCTCATCTTCCTTGCTCTTCCTCCCCAGTTCTGTCAGGTTGGATGGTGAACGGTGGTGTTCAGCCATTTTCAGGTCTCTCCAGAGATGCTCAGTTGGGTTTAAGTCAGGGTTCTGGCTGGGCCGGTCCAGAATGGTCCAGAGTTGTTCTGATCCACTCCTTTGTTATTTCAGCTGTGTGCTGAGGGTCATTGTCTTGTTGGAAGGTGAACCTTCGGCCCAGTCTGAGCTCCTGAACTCTGGAAGAGCTTTTCTTCCAGGATCTCTCTGTACTTGGTCTCATTCATCTTTCCTTTAACTGCAACCAGTCGTCCTGTCCCTGCAGCTGAAAAACACTCCCATAGCATGATGCTGCCACCACCGTGCTTCACTGTTGGGATGGTATTGGACAGGTGATGAGCAGTACCTGGTTTTCTCCACACATACCGCTTAGTATTAACTCCAAAAAGTTCAATCTTGGTCTCATCAGACCAGAGAATCTTATTTCTCAGTCTGGGAGTCCTTCATGTGTTTTTAGCAAACTCTATGCGGGCTTTCATATGTCTGCACTGAGGAGAGGCTTCCATCGGGCCACTCTGCCATAAAGCCCCGACTGGTGGAGGCTGCAGTGATAGTTGACTTTGTGGAACTTTCTCCATCTCCCTACTGCATCTCTGGAGCTCAGCTACAGTGATCTTTGGCTTCTTCTTTACTCTCTCACCAAGGTTCTTCTCCCACCATTGCTCAGTTTGGCTGGACGGCCGGGTCTAGGAAGAGTTCTGGTCGTCCCAAACGTCTTCCATGTAAGGACTATGGACCCACCGTGCTCTTAGGAACCTTTAGTGCTGCAGAAATTCTTTTGTAACCTTGTCCAGATCTGTGCCTCACCACAATTCTGTCTTATGGGCAATTCCATGCAAATGTCAACCTCACCATGAAAAAGTAAGGTAGTCATATTTGTAACAAAACCTATTTAAAATGTATCAAGGTCTATTTTTATAAATACGAAAAACATTTAAATACAATATTTTTGCAAATGTGTGTTTTTCCTTGCTGCAATGGGGAGAGACAATTTTTTCTATAAACCAAATTGTGTGACTTTCTGAATGGCCAGAATGGGAACAAAAATATCTTCTAACCTCACTTTTTATCAGGAAGGGGTGTAGTATCAAAATGTAAATCAGTGACATTCTTTGTGCCTTTTCTTTGGCAGGTGGAACATGCTTTTATGATGATGATTTCTGGGACAGCCCATGGAACGTCCATAATGTTTTTAAGGAAGTTTTAAAAAACATGCATTTAAAAATCCATGTCAGCCAAACTTTCTGAGCAAAGCTAACTTTTACAAAGATGACATATTAGCAGCAATTGGTCATCCTGGTCTCATTTTAAAATAGATTTCTGAGCGTTATGGACGTAACCGTGACAGATGTCACATTTTGACAGCTGTCAATCTAAACTGTCACTCAGTTGAGCATCTGCCTGCCACAGTGTGTTTGTTGGGAGATCTTTGCTGAAACAGTTCTTTAACAGTTTTACATGGTAGCTGTAAGTATTATTCATGTACCGATTATATTTTTGTAATTACTTTTGTAATTATTTCACTGACTTCGAAGCCATAATATTGTTTAAACATTGCTCTGCAGAGCGCGGTACAGAATGCAATTAAAGATCCTGAATGCCTGGCCTTTGCTAGCTGCCGGGCGGAAAACGAATACCTCGAGTGTGCTTTAATTTGGTTATTAGTCAGTTGGTATTGTTGTTGTTGGTGTAACATTACTAGTCTGGTTCTGTACATTATGTTTAAAGTTATACCGTGTAACTTTTGACTCTGACATTAAGCCTAAAATGAGCAGTATTATATGATTTTTGAGGCCAATATACAGTGACTGACGCGTGTCAGCACTCTGAGCAGACTGCCCTCTGCAGAAACCAGACATCGTAACTTTGGAGAGGCGGGCCGTCGATGAAAGTGCCGTAAAGCAAGTTGCTTTACAGCTCCTCTTCCGTAAACACAGAAAGCTCTACTTTTCTCTCATTACTTGTAGCATAGTCATGGCGGAACAAAGTAAAAAGGTGAAAGTGATGTCTGAGTTGGCCAGAAAAAAAGAGGGATCACGGCAGATCAAAAACACGTGGACATTGGTAAAGAATTCAGTCGTTGGAGATTTCTGAAACAGCAGTGTGGAAGCTAAACCCACTCTCTATTTACCACGGTATCATTAGACTGGTAAGTAAGTTTGGCTGTTGTGTAAACATACAAAAATGTGATTCTTTTCTTTTTTTTTTTTCAGTCAGCATTTATTTAAAACAACGTCAATCAGAGCCGTATAAGATGCGGATAGTTTCCTGTTAGCGAAACACGGCTAGAATTACTATAGACCAAAGCTAACGTGACTCCCTACACATTTTGTGCAATTGTGGCTGGTTTGCAGCAATAAATGCGTTCTCTGTAATTCATATAAATATCAAAGAAGTAACAGAACGATCGGCAGTTTGCTTGGTTTAGTTGTGTGGTTTTCATACGCTAATCAGAAGGAAGCAGAGCCACTGTAATGTCCCGTAAGCTGAACTAATCCAGACGTTCTCATAACAAACGTGAGTTTTGCCAAAGTTACGACTTCATTCAGTGCTCAAAACTACAACTTGGTTTCGTGGCTGGTTTTGATTGCGCATTTATCTTTGCGTTGTGCATTTGTGTGTGTGATGTTTCAACTATGTAAACATATATAATTAGAGAGGCGCATACCTCCGCAAGGGACATATCCTTTAATGGTGAAAAATCCTTCAGAAAATTCTTGAATCTTGATGGACTCGTTTATTTCAATATCCAAACACGGGAGAGGAGATTTAAATTTGCGTAATTGCCATGAGGCCTGTGAGACATTGGTGCTGTTGCAGGTTTAGTGCTCCTAGTGGCCAAAAGTTAGTCGGTATAACTTTAACTTCATGGATGGGAAGGATTTTCTTCGGCATTTTATTTGATGCGCCACAGCGCTCCTTAAGAGATTCCATGACCAAAACTTTCATAACTATGTATTCTATTGTCAATCGGTTGTTGAGTAAATGAGATATATTTTAGTTTGAGAAGGTGGTGTTACTCATGTTTTAAATAAGCATCTAGTCTAGGATTGGGGTGTTTTAACTTTTTCCACCAACTAACTTCTGGCTAGTTGATGTTAGCTAGCTTGATATGACGGTGTGTTCAGACCAAGCGCGATTTGGGCGTCAAAATCGCGCCTGACGCCCAAAGTTCGACGCTTGGTCACTAAAAAGTCAGACGCTTGATTTCCAGCGTCTTGATGCCCCTAATGCGCGGCGAGAGATGTCCAGCCAAGCCGCGCTCGCCGCGCCGTGGGAGGAACCTCTCCTTTCTCTTTTTCCTTTCACTGCTCTGTCTGCACCATGGCAGATGCAGGAGAGAGAGCGGCTCGGCTTTATGTGATAAATAAAGCAGGGAACGTCGTCGTCGGACATCTCTGCTCAGTGTCCGGTCCACCAAATGATTCCAGGTGTTCTGACTGTGATGAGTTTCATCATTTACTTCAGGAGCTGCTGGCGAGCGGCGCTTTCAGCCATCTGATCCGGCCCAGTTTAACGTCCCGCTGTCCCGATGCGGGGCAGCATTATCAGCCCAGTACATCCCATCAGGACAGCAGGTCATCAAACCACCGTTCAGAAACCGGGACCGGACACAGATCACAGTTTATCCTCCTCTGTCTTCAGATAGAGAGGAGATTCCCCTGGTTTTTCTGGGTGTTTCCTCTCCTGTCAGAAAAAGTGTGTCTGTGTCATAACTCGCTGTGATTGGTCGACGGCCCGCGTCAAGACGCCAAAGTTCAGATAATCCAACTCGTCTGAGGGCGACAACGCGTCAAGGGCTTCTGACGCACTTACGTACGTCAAACGCTCAAAATCTCAAAACTCGACGCGCGAAATGCCCGTAACGCGCCTCGACGCGCGAAACGCGTCGCAGGTTTGCCGATGGGCGTCGCCTCCTCGACGCCCATCGGCCATCGACTTTGCATGTAAACCTGACGCCCTTGACGCCCAAATCGCGCTTGGTCTGAACACACCGTAAGTGATGGATCAAACGATGGCGCAGTGGCTCATAACGTTAAACCATACCCATAAGCGCTGGATTCTCTTTTATCAACAATCAGGTTTACCTGCTAGTTAGTCCATAGATGTTGCAGAAAGTGTAATTAGCGCATTGCTTGCTATCGAGGGGAATCGGGCACTCGGTCTGTTGCGCTCTGAGCATCAGCTGATATAGTGCGTTTTTCTCCACACAGTTAGTCCTCCCGACTGTCGCACATTTACAGAATCAAGTTAACGCAGAGACACTGAAAAGGCAGGCTAAATACGGATCCATTCAGAAATAAAAGGAATATGAACTGTGTGTTTGTTTGCTTTATTTCGAACATGTGGTGCGACAAACAAGAAAAACAAAAAAGAACAGAAAAAAACATACAAAACAGAGGTAATAATCCAATAACAATATTCAAAACTGCATTAATGATCATAATAACTAACTAAAAATAATAATAATAATAATAATTTATGTCTCCAACATGTCTGAAAAGGGGTATGTTGAAGCATTTAGCCTATTTAAACCTCCCCTAACTCCATTACTCACTCAGCAATCAGTCAACACCATACCCACATATTTACAAATAGAAAATAAACAGACTTACAAAAACAAATATAGAAATCATTGACGACAACATTTGATTGCTAAAGCCCTTCTTCCCCCCTGTATCTTGTGAAAATCATGTGTTTGTACCACCTTTTAAACTGAGTCATGCCTGGACACCGCTTGAGCTCCACACCCAATCTGTTCCATAACCTTACTCCACAAACAGAAATACAAAAGATTTTCAGAGTTGTATGTGTCCATTGATGTTTTAAGTTGAACTCTCCCCTCAGATTACAACCCCCATCTCTGTTAAAAAAAAAAAACTATTTTTGAATGTTTCCAGGTAGGAGATTGTGTCTTGCTTTGTACATGATTTGTGCAGTTTGAAAATGAACCATGTCCGTGAATTTTAATGTATTTGATTTTTGAAATAGTGCATTTTTGTGATCTCTGTAACCGGTATTACAAATTATTCTTATAGCTCTTTTTTGCATTATGGATAGTGGTTGTATTGCACATTTGTAAGTATTGCCCCAAACCTCTGCACAGTACTGTAAATACAGTAAAACCAGAGAACAATAGAAAATGTGCAGTGACTTATGGTCCAGCATGTGTTTTGCTTTGCTCAGAATAAAAATTCTCCTTGAAAATTTGCTTTGTATATATGTAATATGAGCCTTTCAGTTTATTTTATCATCAAATATTACCCCAAGAAACCTATGTGAAAGTGATCTTTTTTTCACCACATTCCAGTTGATGTGGAAGACTGTGCGTCAGATCCGCCACGCTTACCCAGGAGCATCCCAGATGACACAGAACAGGTATGCGCAACAAGAAAAACAAATTACGTGTCATTTTATTTTATTATTATTATTATTACTCTCCTAAATAAGACTTGATAGAAATATAAGTAGCCCAAGTTATTTACATAAATAAATAGATAAATAGAGGCAATCATTTTGGAAAGCTTTAAAACGCACAGTCAAGGCTCTACCAGGGATTTTCCAGGGATGATGTATCCAGACAGGCACCAGGAATAAAGGATGCTGTAACCGTAAGAGAGGGAGGAGTCAAAAAGAGAGTCCAAAAACGATACATGTGTATGTCCCTTATGGAGGCATATTGTTTTAAGGAGGAAAATCCTAACTTGACAATTGGCAAATCCAAGTTCGCTGAACTACGGCCACCTCAAGTCTGTCTCTGTTCAGAGACCCCAAGGAATGTGTGTCTGTGTAGGTACCATGAGAACACCTCCCTGCTTCTGGAATGTACCTCGCCATGTACCTCACAAAGTGTTCAAGAGCTCTGGTGACTTTGTTAGCACCGTGGTGTGCTGCACGGATGATCCACAGTCTATGCTGAACACCTGTGAGGAGTGCAGAGATGCCAACCTTTTTCAGAGCAATATTGTGGACAACATACCAGCTGAGGAGAAACAGCTGAAGACCACCTGGTATGCTTGGGAGACCGTTGGGGGAATGCAGGTGAAGGTCCAGAAGGCTGGAGTACTAGGAGATGTACTCCGTCTTCTCACTTGCAATGCACCACAATTTCTCAAGCACTGCTTCATTAAGAGAAAACAGAGTGCAGTGTTTGAGGAGAAGAAAGTGACAGGCCAAGCAGATGGAGACTCTGCGGTCCTGCAGGTGGACTTCGCTGAGAACTACACTGCAGTGTACCAGGATGAGATCCAGTCTGGCCACTGGAACCAGAAACAGGTTACCATCTTCACCTCTGTTGCCTGGTCTGATGCTGATCCGTTGTCCTATGTGGTGGTGAGTGACTGTCTGGACCATGACAAGAAGGCTGTGGCAACATTCCTGGGAAGGGTTGTCCAAAACATCAGGCAGAATCACCCCCACATGAGGCAGCTCCACATATTTAGTGATGGAGTTCAAAAACAAATTTGTGTGGGCCTTTTTTTCATCAACTTTTCAGGAGATGTTCCCCAACCTCCACAGTGAGTGGCACTTTTTTGCCACGAGCCATGGCAAGGGAGCAGTCGACCGTGTGGGGGAGCACAGTGAAGCGAGCCGACAGGGAACTGTCCACACTGCTGCTGATTTTGCTGTAGTTGCTGCACAGAGGTGCCCAAATGTAACCATCGCAGAGGTGACTTCTAAGGACATAAAGAGCTTCATTGACACATAGGAGCTGAAGGCCAAGTGGGAAGATGTACCCACCCTTGATGGCACACAGGGAGTGCATTGAGGTTGTGTCATGGGGTGTAATCAAGCACAGGATGTACTCTACAGCTAATTAATCATACCTGCACACTTTTCTTTCCTCAACTGCCAGATCTTCAAACGTCTCCTCCACACAAGTGTCTGTAGATGTCAATCCTGCCATTGGAGAGGCCAAATGCCCACCGACAAGGACTGTCACACACCTTTTATCAAGGCAGGGGATTGTCTTCCTCATCAGTTTTGCAACAAACAAGTCAAACAGGCAGTTTGTAGGATTGGTCACCCAAAAAGACAAGACTGGGACCAAGATTCAATTCCTCAGAAAAAATGACAAATCTGGCCTTCGCACTTCCTACAAACATCTATGTCCTCGCATGGACAACAGGGGGAGATACCTTTTCTCTGAACCAGTTCAGGCAGAGTAACTTGGACTGTGTACAGCACGGTAGCATTCAAAGAGACAGTTTACATTAAATTGTTGTACATGTACATGTACATGTAATGACGACTGTAATGTGTGGTATCTTCCGCAATGTCACATTTACATGTAAGACAAGAGATTGCATAAGATAATGTGATGACTTGTTTTGTCCACCTGTCCTAACTGGTCTAAAGAACAAATAGTTATGAATTTTAGTTGTGAATTATTTTAGGCTTAAAAAATTAATAATTAATTAATTTGAAGCCTGTTAGCCCTTTAAGACTGACGGGAGCACCGGCGCTCTCATTTGCATGTCTATTTTTAGATGGGTGTAGTACTGCAACCAAATAAGTAAGAGCAATAATTAACTTTACATATAAAACTAGAGGAGTTGTACTTACTTATTACTTATTCAACATATCCTGACGGTGTTTTTTCTTCCACTGATGTGTTTGCAAATATCCATGAAAACTCTTGCAGAAAAAATATGTCCTAATCCAAGGCGCAGGCGTTTCATGCATCTTGCCCATCGCAACCGGCATTTCCTGTGTTGACATAGACGTCACTCACATGGGAACATGAATTCTCACGTTGTTTTGTCGCGCGAGTACACCCGACTACCGGAAGTGACGTCATATCTACTGGCGGGAATTGTAGTCTTTCTTCACTTTCAATGATTTCATCCCGTTTGCCTACTAGTTCTCTTTCGCTCTTAATCTCTTTTTCTTGTCTCGTTTTTTACTTCCAAACACGAACGCACAGTCTGCACACATTAGACACACAAACACACGCAATCACACACATGGATCGGCCGAAAAGCATACCCTCCAAACGGTTTTACACCGCGCGCGAAGCTTTGGAGCTAACCACACCACCGGCTGAAGATGAGTTACCTGTCACCTCATCGGATCCAGACTCTGCCGACAGCGGGGATGAAGCTGACTTCCTTGAAGGAAAAGATCCGCTCCTTGACGTGTATGTATATACAAACACACACTTGCATACATATATTTAGTTACAGTAAAGTAAACTTACTGCTCATGAAAAAAACACCAGATGCGCGATACTATAGTGTATTACGTTACTACAGTGTATAATGTTATTTCAGTGTATTATTGTCACTCTAACAGAAGCACATCTAACACCCTTTTACTTTTGTGTGCAGTGCTGATGATGTGTGCAGTGTTGACAAAAACACTAAGGACAGCTGCTTCCCTGCAGCATCCAGCATCTGCTCTGAGGAAAACAGAGGGAGAGGAAGGAATCGACCTCCAGTAAACAGGAGTAGGAAACGCATCAGATCACAGACCCCCCCCCCCTGGTGCTGCAGCTGGATGGAAAAGTGGGGAGGAGCCTGACGAATTGCTACATGCTTTACCACCTTTCTTGCCCAAAAGGAAGCCAGGTGTGCAGGTACCTGTGTCTCAGTATGTGGACAATGTGACTCCATCTCAGCTTTTCAAGATGTACTTTGACCATGCTGATGTCAAAACACTGTGTGACAACACAAATAAAAATGCAGCAAAACGAATAGCTGCAGGCAAAAAATTCAAATGGACTGAGCTCACAGTGGATGAAACATATCAGTACATCGGGATGACACTGTACATGGCGATCCTGAAGCTGCCTAAGCTAAGAGATTATTGGCGTCAGAATTCCATCTCCAGAGCATCATGTCAAGAGACCGTTTCCTCGCCATCACCTCAAATATCCACGAGTGACCCAGCTGAAGATGCCACCAATGACAGCAAGAAGGGCACAGATGGTATGACTGTCTTCACAGACTGCGCCCCCTTTATGACAGCTTGCGTGTAGCCTGCAAAGCGGTGTACCACCCCCAGCAACACCTCTCAGTAGATGAGCGCATGGTGGCCACCAAAGCCAGAATAAATCTGAAACAGTACATCAAGAACAAACCCACAAAGTGGGGAATAAAACTGTTTGTACTGTCAGACAACACAGGCTACACTGTTGATTTTAACATCTACTCTGGGAAATCAACTCTGATGTCTGGGAAGGGGCTTTCATTTGACTCTGTGGTGTGCTTGGTCAACAAAAACTTTCTGGGATCAGGTTATCACCTCTATTGTGATAACTTTTACACCAGCCCTGAACTGTTCCGTCACCTTTATGCCCTTGGCTTTGGAGCCTGCGGAACATTTCGGGATACAAGAGTGGGCATCCCGAGAACCAAGGTAAATGCTCTCACAAAAAAGTCTCCACGAGGGTCCATCAGATGGATCAGAGAGGGACCTCTCATCTTCATCAAATGGATGGACACAAGGGAGGTGAGTGTGTGCTCCACTCTGCACACTGTCTTCTCAGGGGACACTGTAAAAAGAGCCTGCAAAGTTGGTGGGAAACACACAGCAGTCGACGTGCCGGTGCCGTCTGCTGTAAAAGATTACAACCACTTCATGGGAGGAGTAGACCTGTCAGATCAGCTGATCGGTTCATATTCTTCATCCAGAAAGACCAGGAAGTGGTACGTGACAGTGCTGCATCACTTCATTGATATTGCAGCAACAAGGCAGCAGGAGCAGCAGCCGATGACCCACCAAGCCTTCCAGGAGCAGCTGACAGCCGAACTTTGTGGTGTGCTGACACAGCCAGGCCGTCCAGTCCAGGAGAAGCATCAGCACATCCCTGTAGCCATTGTTGAGGGGGCATCTGGCTCAAAAAAGGCCACATCTGGGCGCAGGAAGTGCAGGCTTTGTGGGAGGTGCACTCCACTCATGTGTGAGGCGGGTAAAGTGGCTCTGTGTGTCATCGTGGACAGGAACTGTCACAAGATCTACCACAGCTCAACTGTCCCTATTGAGGGCTAAAGCCTGACCTGGGCTCTTGCAATGTGGGATTGCTATGTTGTGCATGTAAATGGTTTATTTGAATGTCTTTTCAGATTGTGCTGCTCTGTATATAGCTGTGTTTGATGGAATATTTTGAAAAAAAAAATTTCTTTGAGTTGATCTGTTCTAAAGTTTTACTCGAATACGATTCACTTTATTGTTGTTTATTGCACTGATGAATTAGCATGATCTTATGCAAAAAATGTTATGGTCTCATGTAAATGGCACACTTGTAGATTCTTTACATTCATGTAAATAATTCATTTTGATCTACAGACTTTGTTTTTACTATTTGTATAAAATGTTAATTTTTTAATTATTATTACAGTTTGTAAAAATAAGAATATCTAAAAAAAATGAACTTGTGTACCCACTTGAAATAAATTTTGTGGGATTTGAAATGACTTTGTCCAACTTTTTTACATTGACAATTTTGAGGGATACAGTTTTGTTTTTTCTGTATTTTGAAAAATATGACTAAAAAAGACCAAACGATTTTCATTTTTTTGAGGTTTAAAGCATTTTTTCAGCTTTTAAATTGTGGGAACACACTTCTTACATAGAGATTATTGAAACATGGGATCTTACAGTTGTAATGATGTATAGTAAATCAAAATACTCCATAAAATAGCCCTACAGCATGTAAAACTGTAAAACTATGCTCCTGCGGACTTGTTCAATGGTAGGTTTTAAAGGGTTAAACATTATTGCAAATATGAAGAATTTTAACAAGTTTATTAAATTAATGGAATGAAAAATACTTTATTTTTATTGTTGGTTTCATGAATTTGGATGTTCGCAATTGAAAATGTATTGATTTAGCTTGTTGGTTAGTAGTGTATTTCACATGTGTAGGCTTAGGGTGCTCTTTTTTCCTGTTTTTCTTTTCCAATATTTACACACCACTTTGGCTTTAACTGTTTATTGGATTTAAAAAAAAAGAACAGTTTGTTAGTCTTAACTAAAACATGCTTTATTATTCTATCCTTATTTCTATTAATTTGAGGTTTTTCTTGAAAAAACACAAAGGCAACAAATCACCAGACAAATAAATGTCTACCGTTTTCTCGCAAAGACATGCTGATCAAAAGGGTGGCACTAGGTTTACTGAAAAATAGCAGAAAACATTAGTGACAGTTTTCTAACCAGTCTGGATCTATGTTGTAGTCTTAGGAAAGGCTACTTTCAGTTTTGCACTCAAATGTGGATAAAGCCCTTTTGTCTTTTGTCTATTTCAGATGTGTGACATCCATAACGGCACATTTTTGTGATTCCATCCATAACACGAAAAAATAGGTTTTCCTGAATGTGCTTTTTAGGTTCCTCAAACCCTTCCCTAAAAAATTATATTAAACGTGTTACTCTTTAAAAAAAACAATGTTCAGAGAGTCTGAAATGCTTGTCCATATCCGTAACATCCTTAACGCTGGGTATTGTGCCACTTCTCTCAAAATACAAAAGCTCAAAACATTTCACATTGCAGGCTTATCTTTATCCCAATAACTGTAACCAAAATATGCAGTTTTCTAATTCAAATCAGTGAATTGTCAGTAATGTGCTTATTTTCCGATTTTGTCTCTGATTGTAGCATCCATAACGCTGGAATTGCCCTAATATAGACATGTGTGTGCCTTTCTAAATCAAGTCCAATCAGTGTAATTAAACACAGTGAAGGAGTAGAACCATCTCAAGGAGGATCAGAAAAATTGACAGCATATAAGTTAAAGTTTGTCACTGCAAAGGGTCTGAATACTTTTGACCATGTGATACTTCAGTTTTTCTTGTTTAATAAATTAGCAAAAATTTCTACATTTCTGTTTTTTTCCTGTCAAGATGGGGTTCTGAGTGACATTAATGAGAAATAAAAAGAACTTTTTTGATTTTAGCAAATGGCTGCAATGAAACAAAGAGTGAAAAGTTTAAAGACGTGTGAATACTTTCCGTACCAATTGTGCATACTGCTGCCTGTACAGATTGCCAATTGCTGAGGTTGGGTATCAGCCGACACACCTGATGTATTGGCTGATGCCGATAGCAGGAAAAAACAAAAATGTTGGCAGGGTTCACATTGGACGCTTCCATTCGCATACGCAGCTAGATTTTAACGTGCCAATGCTGGATGTTTACTCGCTTGATTTGGGCGTTTTTTTTTCTCGTGAATGGAGCAAGTAATACGCGTGAATGATGCGTATAGTACACGCAAATAAGACGCTTCATTCGCACGTGGTTTGTCACTTGTCAGTCACCTCAGTCAGGTGAACATGGCAGAGCCCGGTTATGGTGAGTTTTGAGAGCGTTGCAGCATTGTACCTGCTTTGGAAGTCCAGATTCTCCAGAGGTCTCGGAGCTCGGTGAATTTCATCACCTGATCCAGGAGACGGCCGCTTCCAAGGGGATTTCCCGAGCCCAGCTTGATGATCTGTCGGGGAAGATCAGTGCTGCATATCCCACTAGAATAGAAACTACAAGCGCTGTATTCCAGCTGCTGAGCGTCTGTCCATCTGCCTTCGATGAGTAAGCTAGCTGCAGCTAGTTAGCGCTTCCAGCAAAACTTCCAGCAAAACAGCGTGGCTGCTGTCACTAGCTATTGTAGCTCAGTTTAACGAGTCTCTGCCGTCTCCTCGCCTCCACCTCTCAACATTTAACCAGCTGATTAAACGTAACTTGCATCTGACCGCTTTCCTGCTGTTTTCATCCGGATCACAACACACAGCAAGAGTTTGTTTACCGTCAGCTGAGGCTGAACTCCTGGTACTGGACTGTCACACAGTGAAATCCTCAGTGTTAAATTTGAGTTGTTAAGTCATATTTACTCTTTCAGAGTAATTCTAGCACCATTGAGAGTAAAATAACCACCGGTGCTGGTGAAAATTTTCAGAGTTAAAACAAGTTTCCTCTTTCAGTGTATAATGAACTCTATGAAGTGTAACTAAGTGCACCCAGGAAGACTCCGCCTTCTTTGGCTTGAATATTTCCCATCATGCTTTGTGACTCCCCTGTACGGTCCTGCACTGTGAATTAAGTGTGTACTGTATGTGATCCCTTTGGGTCTCCTTGGTGTGCACAGTGTTTTAATTAAAACATGTTGTTGAAGTTGGTAGTTTGTGCTGACTATCAGTACTTGCTTGTTAACTGTCAAAGTACCAACTAAACTTCACAACTCTCCCAAATTTCTGTGCTGACATTCAGGACAGTAATTTTGGGTCAATGCATGATGGGAAATAATGTGCTAATATTAATACATAATTCAAAATCCTTTAGTATTCACCTCCATCACCTCAAAGCAGGCCTATTTTCATTTTTATACTAACCCTAAGAGTTCATTTTTACTCTTATAGTGTTAGGCATTTAACTCTAGATTAGTGTTGACTTAAAACTCTGAGAACAGTGTAAAATGTACACTGACTCCTTGGACCCAAATAAACACCGAAATTGGTGTACAATATACTCCTAAAGTGTTGGATATACACTGTCAAATTTGCTGTGCATCTAGTGACCAAACTGAATACAGTACTACACTAGTCTGAACACAGTCATATTTTATAACAAACAACCTCAGTTTATTTATGTAGCGAGGACAGAGCATCTTCCTCCGGGAACTACAGGTTCTCTGTTCCCGCTGCAGAGTGTCGGCATTGTGACATTTCATCCCGTCAAACACTGGAGATCTGCAGCTGCAGGTTAATGAGGTTTTGTCTGACTTGGTTTTCAGTCCTAAATTTATGGTATTATTACACCACTTTTATGTGCAGCACTTTGTGATTTTATCTGTGAAAAGCACTTTTCCTTCTTACTATAGAAGAGAGCAGCGAGCTGCAGAGCGCCGGTTCGTTCTCATCATGTCTCATTCATTTTTAGTGGTGGGGGCTCATGTTGTTCAAAAACGCTCGAGTTCAATTTTTCAAATGGAGTGAACAGGCGAAATGCACTCAATTCGTACGAGTAGGATACCTCTTTCACGCGACGTCAAACACGCCGCCCCAAGCAAACGCACGTCTATTCGTATCTGTACATTGACTTAACATGTAATTCATTCGTGCGAATAATTTCATTCGCGTCCAATGTGAACACAGGGTTAGATATCGGTCAACTGATATATCGGTTTTTACTCAAGATGGCTGAGGATGATGACGGCTCGCACTTGAAACCCTTCTGCAGGTGAAGGCCAATCAGGCTTTGTTATCCCACTCAGGTGAGGTGTACAGGTTGAGGGGCGACACACCCGTGACCCTGAGATCCCTGCAAATCACGTGTAAGGGTTTCCAACTGTAGATACTTGAAGGGTTTTGTGTTTTTCAGTTTGCGTAGTTCCTGCATCTGCTGCTGGTGGTAAAGCATCTCCCATGTGTTTCACCCAAGGGGCAAACTCCGCCTCAGAACAGTGAAGCTCGCTTCCGCGTTGTTAATAGTGTAATCCTCCCTTCATCCACTAGGGGCTGGCTCCAAGAGCGAGCAAATCCCCATAGACTCCCATGTTAAAAACGCCAACTTCACAGCAGAAATAAACAGGTTTACAGCCTGGTTCAAAAAATCATTTTAGGTTTATTAGGTCAAGTTTACCTTCATGTCAACTGTGAGGGGGGTGAATTTTTTTATAACTCATTCGTTTAGATGTTATTTATTCTTCAAATTACACATAATTAAGGGCGTGTCCTTATGATTGACATGCGGCAGACCGGAAGCTCCGCCTGCCGAGCGGAGGCTCCTAGTTAGCTCCTTCTTTGCTCTTAATAAGGTCTCAGTTTGTTACAGAGTCGCACAACGGCGGTGTTTAGTCAGCGAATTGCAAGTCTAAGCATGTCTTACCTTAACCATGCCGCTTAGGGGGCTTATCTTTGTTAGCTCCTCTTAGTTTCGTGTTAGCTCAGTTAGCGTTTAGCCCACAGTACGTCAGCTGTCAATCATTTGCCCCGCGGCCGCGCTGTGCCCATTTTAGTATTTTCCTGGAGTGACGACGTACGTGACACGGCAAGATGGCGACGGTAAGACACGCCCAACTGGCTTCACATTTCTCTATTCAGAAGAGACCGGAAGCTTCGTCCAGTAATTATATACAGTCTATGGTTTCACCTCACATTCATTCCTCCATAGGACATGTAAAAGCCTGATCAGCTTACGGTAGCTAAAGCTAATTTATTTCTTCAACAGGACTCTTAACTTTGGAGCTTGGGTCAGCGTGAGATCTTAAAGGAGCTGTATCATGCTTTTCAAATGTTCCAAAAGTCAAATATAGGCATTTATAAGCTAGATATGTTCCCATCGTTACTATAGAAACTAATTTGGTGTTAAATATTAGTTTTTCGATGCATCTAATTTCCAACACGGAAGTAAGATGGCTGACTGTACTGAACCGCGGAGCTCTCGACCAATTGCAGCATGTTTTACGCCCATTTCATGACGTCGCCCCGGAAGAGACACTTATTCTGAAGGGTCACAGAATTGTCTGTAGCACCGGCAGCTCTCATGTGGATGTTAGTAGTAAACATTGATGGATAATTACTCCAATCGACGGGATAAAACAGACCAGCCTGTTATGGAGCTGTATGCGCGCGACCCAGAGTCTGATATGGAGTTTGAAGTATACGCAGTACCACAGAAGTACAACAGAGACCCCTGACAAGTAAGTAAATTAGCGAACAAATCATAGGCCAACAGTTAGCGCTGAGCTGAGAGATGTGTTGACTCACCAGTGTTGCTGTCTGTCCATTTATAGTAGGAATTGCGTCAGGTTTCAGAAGTAATCCCAGAGAAAAAACACTTTACTGCCCGAGATTCATGAAGTTGTCAGGAGTGAAGTTCACACACAAAGTTGAGTTTTTTTTTCTGCTCCTGAAGTTAAAATCCAACCACTTCTGGCAAGTCGATTCATCCAGTACAACAAATAAACTCCCACGCTGAACATAACCACGCTGAACGTAACTGCATTTTCCCCAACTTGCTGTCCTCTAGAGCTTAAAAAAAGAAAAAAAAAAGGAAGAAAATTCTCCTGAACTCTGGAGCAAACGTCTGTTAGCTGATGGCTGCTTGTCTCTGAGGAAATCTTCCTGCAGGTGTTAGTTTCTTCCTCAGAGAGTGTGTATAGGATTCTCGAGTTTCTGTTCAACAGACGGCGTCTTGCTACGATACTGAGCGTGCGCATTTGGACTTTCGTGATTGGTGCCACGTTCATACGTAACGCGGTGGGTAGTCAGCCGTTTGCAGGGAGGTAGCGCTTGGTTTAAATATTCATGTAGATTACTCAAATATGCATGAAAGAAGAAAAATAACGACTTAAATAATTTCTTGATGAGGAAATAACACACTGACATGCTGAAAAGCTCTTAAAAGTCCATTTTTCATGATAGGGCTCCTTTAACATCACTGTTGCTTTGGGTTCAGCAACCATTTAATCTCTGAAGATGATTTTCTTCAGGTTTTAATCTCTTTCACCAAATACACGAAACAAACTGCCTTCATCTTCTGGCCAAGTGCAGATTTTTCAGCCATAACTGAACTTCATCCATGACTTCCTCTCTTCTGCCCACCATAACCTCGTTAACCTTCTTCTGTTTTGCTCCTGTCTCTTTGAACTGAACTCATTTGCATATTTAGATTTATGCAGGTATTTGTTCTACAAATCCAACCTGCATGGTGCTTCCTCTGTTTGAAGAAACAGCCTAAAATTATTAATTTAATGCTTTCAACTTTTTAAAGGGGTGTTTTACAAATCCAAAACGTTCAAATGAAATAAAACAACTGAACATAAAAGTGATGATTTTATTTTACTTTACAGAATATATTATGCCACCAACTAAAATAATTTATACAAAAAATAAGTTTTCTTCCTCTTTCTCAGTAGGTAACTAGAATGAGTATAAAGAAGTCACATTTATGTCCTGGAATCAAACGTGACTTCTAATGAAGCAGAAAACTGAACAACACAGAGTCCTTTGTCTCCGGAGGGGTCTCGATAAACTGAGATGCATGGGTCAGTGAGGCGTGTTGAGCCTCTGGTCATCGGGGGGTTAATGTTTACATGCAGCCTTTTACAGAAAGTCGGGCTGCTTTCTATGTTTGAATAATTTCACTTATATTTTTACAGTGAGTCATTTTTAGCTGAAGATTCAGGCCCCATGGCACAATTTATACAAAGAAGTAGGCAGATAAACGGTTTTTCCTCAGTAAATGACCAGGACAGAGTTATCTTGGCAATGATAGTAAATCATTTATTAACTTTTATGATATTTATCATAATAATAATGATATCAAGGTGATACTACAGTTTTAATGGCTCTGCTATGTGGTAATAATTCTTGAAGGTCTGATCATATAATGGTAATATTTAAAGGGACTAGAGGCAGGAATTGTGAAAGAATAAACATGCATGTCCAGTTTTTTAATGCTAATGGGTAAAGAAGCATGAAAAAACAAGAAGAACGAGCCCACCCATAGATAACTCGCCTGCGCTGTTGGCCAATGGAGCCAACAGCGCATATATATATATATATATATATATATATATATATATATATATATATATATATATATATATATATATATATATATAAGCTCATTGAAGAAAAAAGTTAAAGTTAATTAAAATAGGGACAATACATTCAATAAAATGTAATTAAATGGTAAAATACTGAATTTACTACAGGTTTCACTCACAGATTTCCACCTCGCCTGAATTACACCTATGTTTGTCCATGTAGGAGGTTCATTCAAACGTAATCTTTTTTTTTACAAAGACGGACGGGTGGACCGGATTAACAAAGCTGCATCCATAGTGTGTAAATAAGGCTTTAGACAGGGCACGTTTTACGAAAACCATAGTTGCTAAACTGTTAGCTGCATAGTTTGGGAATTTACATTACATTACGTTAGCAACAATGGTCTTGGGAAACCCACTCCAGCTATTCACACTTCAACCTTTACAACCAAAGACGGTAATTTAAACAAAAGGGTTGATCATAAAATCATCACTGATGTACTTAAACCTTGCTGTTTAATTAAAGATCTAATTGTGGTCTTAGCTTTATTACTTACGCACATAGGCTAGCTATATTAGCTGTCATGTACAACTGTGCTACACAATTAAGTCATTTTTCAAAAAGAAATGCTGTAATTTCAACGTGCTGAAGCATCCAGAATTATAGCTACATTAATAACGGAAACCATATAGGGCTAAAAGAGAGCCTGCCTGTGGTAAGATGACCGCCGGTGATGCCGTTCAGCAAGCCTCCATAAGAGATCTAATGATTATATCTATGAGTCCACCCACGTCTCTCTCTGTTGCCTTGAACAGGCTGTGTGCCGCATAATACGCTGCGATTCGGTGGCCAAATTTCCCGCACAGTCCTACGGATGTGACGTCAATTGATGCTGCATCCGCGTCCCCAACAGTTTTGATCCAGGAAGAAGACGTCGGGCATTTTGAACCAAGACTGGCCCACCAGATATCAATAGAATGACGATGACGCCTCTGAATGAAAGCAAGTGCTTCTACACTGTCTTGTTTAGATTTACTTGTCTAATGTAGCCTACTTGTCTAATAAACTTGTAAGTCAATGGGACTTACCTGTATAAAAAAAGGTTAAAAACATAAATACAGATTATCCTCCCAATCCTGTTACTTTATATACAGTAGCCTACTAGGTGGTCTATAGGCCTAAAGGATGAACAAGGTGATAAAAAGCTACAATATAATCAGCAGGATGTTATAGTGGCCAAATTAAACAAACATGAACCAGGTGAAAAATGTAACCAATGAACTCTGTCTTTATCAAATCTGAACTTTTTTCAAGTACAAGTAGGGCAGCCCCCACCATACTCATGCCATTTAGTCCACTATTACAATCTTACTCCAAACAGGCCTGATAAACTGGATGTAGTCTAGATACCTTCAACCTTAAAATTAGTGCTCCTGAACTGTACAGCTGTTCATGAACTGGGTAACTTCTCCATCACATCATATGATGATAGTTAAATAATTTAAATATAACAGCTGGACACTGTGAATTCATGTTACAATTCCAATCTTTATCGCAGAATAATATTTCATAAATAACTGAAATATGGCGATTAAACAAACCCTCGTGTCAGACCAGTTATTTTATTTTCTCCTGATGCAACCGTTTCATTTAGTGGTCTTGCTCTAAATATTCTTTCAAGTTCAGCTCTCAGATAACACAATGACGTTAATAAAAACCTCAGAATGACTGGATCCTTTTTACTACTGAGAATGACCGTTAACGACAGTATTCAGCTCTGCGCGTGCCTGTGATGTAGGCGACACATAGCAGGCGTGGCAGGAGAAATATTCCAGCTGATTTTCACATTCACCTCCCTGATAGATTTATAAAAACGCTGATATCTGTGTCTGGCTCAGCTGACGACGATGCGCGCGCGCGTGCAGGCAGCGCGCTGTGCGATGCGCAGCCTGCTTATAACCAGGCCTACTGAGTTTCAAAGAGTTATCAAGCACAACAAACATAAACTAGACCACACCCAAACTGGATTTATATCAGACCCAGGTAGAGTGTAGTTCATCACTTCTTACCCCCCTGCCAGGGTTTACCGCTGGTCCCCCCTCATCCACCTGCCGGTGACCTCTGTCTTTGTCACCTGCGGCTGAAAGTTCCTCTACAGCCTCCAGCAAACTTCTGTGTTAATTTAATACATTTGGCAGTATCGGTATGAAGAGCTAGACACTTTAATTCCCAATAAAACTTTCCGTGTTTTGCTCTTCCTATAGTTCTCTGTGTGATTGATTGAGAGCGGTGGCCCAAGATGGAGGGGGCATCGGCCCTCAGCTGTAATTGGTCCAGCCCAGAATCACTCAGGAATAATGGGCCGATCTATCAGTTTTGTACCAATAGTTATGATGACTTATGCCACTGAATACAAAAGCTACCATATTTAAAAAAAAAAAAAAAAAAAAAAAAAAAAAAGGAGCCATCACCATCGGCCCACCGGGAAAATGCCCAGTGTGCCAGATGGCCAGTGACGGATCAACAAGCCCCTTGAAAATGCACCATATTACGTGCATAACCGATGCAGACGACAGACGAAACTGTCAGTTTGTCTGTGTATCCGTCTTCTGCGCCGAGCATAAATGGGCCTTTATGTAATTGGCTTTTTACCTGTGGTAGCTCTAGTTAGCTGCTTATGTTCATACAGTATTTTTACCTGTTGGACAGGTTACAAATACAACTGTGTGAAAAAGTTTTTGCCCCCTTCCTGATTTCTTAATTTTTTGCATGTTAGTCACACTTAAATATTTCAGATCATCAAACAAATTTAAATGTGAAACAAAGATAACAAAAATAAACAGAAAATGCAGTTTTTAAATGAAGATTTTTAGATTTTTATTTTCTTATCGGGGGGAATCCAAACTTAAATGGCCCTGTGTGAAAAAGTGATTGCCCCTTAAACCTGATAACTGGTTGGGCCACCCTTAGCAGCAACAACTGCAATCAAGCGTTTGTGATAACTGGCAGTGAGTCTTCTACAGCGCTGTGGAGGAATTTTGTTCCACTCATCTTTGCAGAATTGTTGTAATTCAGCCACATTGGAGGGTTTTCCAGCATGAGCTGCCTTTTTAAGGTCATGCCACAGCATCTCTATCAGATTCAGGTGGGGACTTTGACTAGGCCACTCCAAAGTCTTCATTTTGTTGTTCTTAAGCCATTCAGAGGTGGACTTGCTGGTGTGTTTTGGATCATTGTTCTGCTGTAGAACCCAAGTGCGCTTCAGCTTGAGGTCACCAACAGATGGCCGGACATTCTCCTTCAGGATGTTTTGGTAGAAGCAGAATTCATGGTTCCATTTACCACAGCAAGTCTTCCAGGTCCTGAAGCAGCAAAACAGCCCCAAACCATCACGCGATAGTGGCTCAGGTGGTAGAGCAGGTCGGCCAATGATCGGAGGATCAGCGGTTTGAATCCCGATCCCTCAGCCATATGTCGTTGTGTCCTTGGGCAAGACACTTAACCCCCCTTGCCTTGTATGAATGTGTGTGAATGTTCCGGTGGTGGTTGGAGGGGCCGTAGGCGCAAAATGGCAGCCACGCTTCCATCAGTCTGCCCCAGGGCAGCTGTGGCTACGTACATAGCTTACCACCACCAAGTATGAATGAGGAGTAAATGAATAATGGACCTACTGTGAGCGCTTTGAGTTCCTGGATAGGAAAAAAGTGCAATATAAATCTAATCCATTTATATTATTATTACACTAAAACCACCATGTTTTACTTTTGGTATGATGTTCCTTTTCTGAAATGTCGTGTTACTTTTACACCAGATGTAATGGGACCTACACCTTCCAAAAGTTCAGCTTTTGTCTCGTCAGTCCACAGAGTATTTATCCAAAGTCTTGGGGATCATCAAGATGCTTTCTGGCCAAACTGAGACGAGCCTTTAGGTTCTTTCCGCTCAGCAGTGGTTTTGGTCTTGGAACTCTGCCATGCAGCCATTTTTGCCCCCCAGTCTCTTTCTGATGGTGGAGTGATGAACACTGACCTTAATTGAGGCAAGTGAGGCCTGCAGTTCTTGGATGTTGTTCTGGGGTCTTTTGTGACCTCTTGGATGAGTCGTCGCTGTGCTCTTGGGGTAATTTTGGTCGGCCCGCCACTCCTGGGAAGGTTCACCACTGTTCCATGTTTTCACCATTTGTGGATAATGGTTCTCACTGTGGTTCTCTGGAGTCCCAAAGCTTTAGAAATGGCTTTGGAACCTTTTTCAGACTGATAGATATGATTTTTTTCACACAGGACCATGGAGGATTGCCCCCCCACTAATAAAAAATGTTCATTCAAAAACTGCATTTTCTGTTTACTTGTGTTATCTTTGACTCACATTAAAATTTGTTTGATGATCGGAAACAATTCAGTGTGACAAACTTGCAAAAAGGTAAGAAAGGGGGCAGGAAGGGGGCAAAACCTTTTTCACATAGCTGTATTTTGTGTAATTTAAACTGTCACTGATCTGTAGCAGATGTTGGACACAGTGTAAGCTGTACCATAGCGATGGTAACCACACATTCTCGTTCACGTTGAAAGGCTTGTGTCAGGGCTTACTTCCTGTAAAAGCTCTGATGAGGTGTGACAGTTGTTAAAAAAAACATGTGATAGTATTAATAATATTCATGCTGTTTACCTGGAAAATCTTGGCTATCAGTGATTCGCTGTGGTCCTGTGTAATGAGAGCTGGCAGACTGTTTCTCAGCTTGATAAAGGTCACTCAAGTTCAAGCTGGGGATGCGTGCTGTTCTGTAAATATGCAGCAAATCATACAGAAGGTAGATAGCCGAACCCCAACAGTCATTAGGAGCCTCAATCTCACACTGTTTCCGTGAAAGTAGTGAAACTGTCCAACATAAAATGGAAATATGATATAATGTGATGTTTCACATATTGTTTGATTTAAATTAGTGAAGAAACATAAATGACTACATGGTTAATTGTTCTGCAATGATAGATCATTGATGCCACATTCTGCAGGCTGAAGAGGAGTCATCTGGCTTGTTATCAGCACACTGCATCTGGGATGCATATGGCATTATTAACTTATGTAGCACACATATTTCCCCGAAATATGTGTGCTATGCATGTTTCTGATTTCACAATAAATGATTAAAGGATAACTTTCGTCTTTTCAACCTGGACCTTATTTCTAAGAGTTTATACATGCATTTACTCATCGGTAAAATTTCTGCGTCACTTTGACTCCTTGGGAAGATATTATGTTAAGTTGCCCTACGGTGTACATCCAGTATAATGGTGGAGACGGGGCAGCCTCTATATAAGACATTATCTGCAGTAACACTACTTGACTTTCACCAAATGAGAAATGTAGAAATTTCTGTAAATTTATTAAAAAAGAAAAACTGTAATATCACATGGTCATCAGTATTCTGAGCCTTCACTCAGTACTGAGAAGCACACTTTTGAGCTCGTACAGCCATGAATCTTCTTGGGAATGATGCAACAAGTGTTCCACACCTGGATTTGGGATCTTCTGGTTCTTCTTGCAGATCCTCTCCCGTTCTGTCAGGTTGGATGGTGAACGGTGGTGTTCAGCCATTTTCAGGTCTCTCCAGAGATGCTCAGTTGGGTTTAAGTCCGGGTTCTGGCTGGGCCGGTCCAGAATGGTCCAGAGTTGTTCTGATCCACTTCTTTGTTATTTCAGCTGTGTGCTGAGGGTCATTGTCTTGTTGGAAGGTGAACCTTCGGCCCAGTCTGAGGTCCTGAGACTCTGGAAGAGGTTTTCTTCCAGGATCTCTGTACTTGGCCGCATTCATCTTTCCTTCAACTGCAACCAGTCGTCCTGTCCCTGCAGCTGAAAAACACCCCCATAGCATGATGTTGCCACCACCATGTTTCACTGTTGGGATGTTATTGGGCAGGTGATAAGTACTGCCTGGTTTTCTCGACACATACCGCTTAGAATTAACTCCAAAAAGTTTAATCTTGGTCTCATCAGACCAGAGAATCTTATTTCTCAGTCTGGGAGTCCTTCATGTGTTTTTGGCAAACTGTATGCGGGCTTTCATATGTCTGCACTGAGGAGAGGCTTCCATTGGGCCACTCTGCCATAAAGCCCCGACTGGTGGAGGCTGCAGTGATAGTGACTTTGTGGAACTTTCTCCATCTCCCTACTGCATCTTTGGAGCTCAGCCACAGTGATCTTTGGCTTCTTCTTTACTCTCTCACCAAGGCTCTTCTCCCACCATTGCTCAGTTTGGCTGACGGCCGGGTCTAGGAAGAGTTCTGGTCGTCCCAAACTTCTTCCATTTAAGGACTATGGAGGCCACCGTGCTCTTAGGGACCTTTAGTGTCGCAGAAATTCTTTTGTATATAAAAAAAAAAAAAAAAAAAAAAAAAAAAAGAAATACTTTCTCATTTGCTCTGACATGCACTGTGAGCTGGAAGGTCTTACATAGACAGGTGTGTGTCTTTCCTAATCAAGTCCAGTCAGTTTAATTAAACACAGCTGGACTCCAATGAAGGAGTAGAACCATCTCAAGGAGGATCAGAAGAAATGGACAGAATATAAGTTAAATATGAGTCACTGCAAAGGGTCTGAATACTTATGACCATGTGATATTTCAGTTTTTCTTTTTTAAATAAATTTGCAAAAATGTCTGTATTTCTGTATTTTTTCTGTCAAGATGGGGTGCTGAGTACATTAATGAGAAATAAAATGAACTTTTTTTTATTTTAGCAAAAGGCTGCAATGAAACAAAAAGTGAAAAGTTTAAAGGGGTCTGAATACTTTCAGCCACCTCTGGGCTTTAACTTTGTTGGAAATGTGCTTCTGCCATGCAAAGTCGCAAATATGGGAATGAAAGAAATTGCAGTTAATTACAGTTGTGATGAAATAAAACAAATTTGACCATTTTTAATGTTTCAAACAGTCAACGTTGCTCTTTTTCATCAAACATTGAGTCTGTTTTGTTTTTAAATCTTTTTTCTGTTGGCATCATCTCATTTAACAGGCGGAGTTACAGCATTCCCTCCTGCACAGGTGCTCTCTTTATTCTGATGGACCATTTTCCCCAGAATAACTTCTTTGTTTGTCCTCAGCAGTCTGCACTGATAAGAGGAACAAATCGACATGCCTCCAAGACGACTCAGCAGAAAAGAGCAGAGAAGACTGTACACCTCTTTGGCATGGGAGGTAAGATCTGTTTCATAAAGACTGATAATATGCTGGCAGAGTTATTCGCTCTGCATCTTATTTTTGACTGTATTTTGGGGGGAATTAAGTAGCTATCAGGTCCAGATAAGTGGACTGCTTGAATTCTTTTTAGCTCATGATGAGTTGTTTATACAGATTCTTAGATTATCGGTCACATAGATTATTATATTTCTACAGATTTTTCCCAACTCGATCATCAGCCGATGGCTAATATTTAACACCAAATTCGTTTCTGTAGTGGCAAGGGGAACCTATTTAGCTTATATATGCCTATTGTTAACTTTTGGAACATTTGAGAAGCATGATACAGCTCCTTTAACCAAGTCCTAGTATTACTTTACTCATCACCACATCTACTTCCTTGGACTATTATCCTCTGTCAATTTCACTATTTTCTGGAATTATTTTACTCATTCCTAAGACTATTTTAATTATTTCTAGATCTATGTTACTGCTTCCTAAGACTCCTCTATTCAGTCCTAGAACAATTTCAGTAATTCTTAAGGCTTTAGTCTTTCCTAAGATGTATTAATTCTTAGGACTACTTTATGAATTTCCAGGTCTACTTTATTTACCCTACCGTACACACCAAATGCAATTTGGGCATCAAGAGCGTCAGGTTTACATGCAAAGGTAATGGCCGACGCGCGTCGAGGAGGCGTCGAAAACCCTGTGGTGCGTTGGGCGCGTCACGGACAGCAGACGCCGGAGTTGGAAAATCTGAACTTCGGCGTCTTGACGCGGGGCGTCAACCAATCAAAGCGACTCAAAGTCATGGCACACACACACTTTTTATGACAGGACGAGAAACACCCAGAAGAACCAGGGGGATCTCCTCTCTCTGAAGACAGAGGAGGATAAATTGTGATCTGTGTCCGGTACCGATGTATGAACGGCGGTTTGATGACCTGCTGTGCCGATGGGATTTACTGGGCTGATAATGCTTGCCCGCAACTGGACAGCGGTTTGTTAAACTGGGCCGGATCAGACGGCTGAAAGCGCCCCTCGCCAGCATGCAGCTCCTGGAGTAAATGATGAAACTCATCACACTCAGAACACCTGAATCATCTGGTGAACCAGACACAGTGCAGAGATGCCCGACGACGACCAAGGAGCGTCGAGTGTGCCTTGGTGGGCATCCCTCGCCGCACGTCAAGAGCGTGAAGATGCTGGAAATCAAGTGTCTGACTTTTTAGTGACCAAGCGTCTAACTTTGGGTATCAGGCGCAATTTTGACGCCCAAATTGCGTTTGGTGTGTACGCAGGGTAATTCTTAGTAATACTTAATCAAGTCCCATAGGATTGTTTTAATCATTGCCACGACTGCTTTAGTAATTCCTGCGACTTTACTCATTCCTAGGAAGGCTTTCCTAGCACCACATATTCATTCCTAGGACTATTTAAAACTTCCTAGGACCACTACCCATTTTTAGAACTTTAGTCATTATGAGGGTCAGCTTTACTTTTTCCTAAATGAACTTGGCTGTTATTCTCTGTTTACACTGAAAGTAATGTAAGGGTAAGGGTTAAAATCTGGGTGCATATGAGGGACCCAAGTGGGTATGTCCCCATGTGGGTGTGGCTCCACCTGTGTTTTCCCATGTGGGTTTCCACATATGGGGCCCATATAACTTAAACTATGAGATCTGCAAATTTGCCCAGTTCAAGCCCATGCCTATAGGCTATATGGGCAAACACAGGTGGGGCCACCATGGAAACCGCTGACAAACCCACTTGGGTCCCTATGCAGAAAGAATTTAACCCTTATGTGCCCCACATGGACGTGCTGGCTATGCTCGTAGTTTGGGCACATTTCCACTGTTCTCAGTCTAAACCAGACATTTATTGATCTTTGAACATATACTTTACCTCTTTCTTCACCTCTAAACTCATGCGTTCAAACTCCAGTGCCCTGATTACCAGTTAGTTTCACTATTTTTATATCTGGACAAACTAGAAAAACAGTTCCATCATGTGTCAGTCTTGTTCATTTTTCGTGGTAAAACATTTGGATAAAAGTAAATCTGCAGAGCATCTTTTTCCGTGTGGTTTCTTTTTCTTTAATAGCATTCTGTCTCCATCTAGTGGAAAGGAAACTGAATCACACATTTTGAAATAAAAGTGCTTTGAATTGGTTGAGTGGGCTGCAGCACATCTTTCTGGAGACTCTCTTCATGTGTCAAACTGAAATGTTGACAGATCTAAGCACTTAAGCTGCAGAACATTGATAATGGAGCCTTGGAGATGCTGCTGCTGTGAAAATGGCTGAACTGCGCATCTGCCACTTCTTTTTAATTAGTAAACAGTGTTGGAACAGATCTACTGCTACTGTGGATCTGTCAGGGCTTTGAGGACATGTGTGACATCTCAGACTGACATGAACTTCAGTTACATCAATCCTCATGAAAGTGTCTCAGACCTGCAAAACTCAAAACTCTTCCTGAGCTACATGATCCACTGGCTGTCTGTTCAAGGTGACAGTGTGAAGCCGATTCACCGTTTGTTATTTATCTTAACAGTTTATCACATTAACTGTGATCAGTTGACTACATTTACATACCATCAGTATTTAGTTAAGGTAAAAATTCCAGGTTCTGAAAGGTTTACAGTTTAGATGCATGAGCAGGCAGAGTTATACCTGTATACATTTTATATATATATATATATATATATATATTGTGCATGTGGTCGATAACCAATATAGATAAAGATATTAAAGCTGAAAAATAAATTATGTAATATTCATTCCTTGTGCAAAATTAGAAAAATATCTGAACTTGTGTTATGTTTAACAAGTCAAACTTATGACAGTTGTTCAAACAGAATAGGTTGTATGTATTATATCCTAGAACCACAGGATTTTCTTGTCCCTGTATACCCAAAAACAGGGGATATTTGGTTATTTACATAAATGACTGCGTATAAACTCTGTTCACACAGAACATCTTAAAAGAAACTGTCTTTAGAAGTTTTAAAGTTTGTCAAAAAAATTTATTTATTTATTTATTTATTTATTTTTTACACTTTAGAAACAGTGGCCTGATCGGTTGAATATTGGTGGGGTGGCCAATGGCCGATACTCAGTTTTAAGGCTGATAAAGGCCGATTATATTGTGCATCCCTAATACACACACATACACATACATATATCTATATCTTTAGATATATGTAATTATAATTGCAAACAGTTGGAATATCCCGACCCAAACTGTGATGCACAAAGAATGCAATGACATAAATATGTACCCTTTCTGTTTCTTCCTGTATCCAAGGCAAAAATCGCAGCAGTCATAGTAGCCTTTGGCCCTACACCTTCATTTTGCCCTTTCATGTGAACGGGTCGTGGTGTCCCAATTCTGGTTCAGACCGAGGGGGAGGGGAAAGTGGTAGAGCTATCTGGCCCTCAAAACGGAGATTTTCCAGCAGCACCCCAGAAAATGAGTGGTATGATACCCACAATTTCATGCAAAATATCGGCAAAATGGCGAGGAAATCGGCAGCCAAAGAAACGCACAAATGTGCATATTTTTTCGTAAATAAAGTATGAAAATAGCTATTTTAAGGTTGCTATTACAGAAATTAAAGGCAAATGGAAAATGAAAAAAAAAAAGCTACTTTTGTGACACATGCATCTGCTCATGTCTGTAACGTAACAATAACATTAAGCTTGACTCATTAACATTAAGCTTTTTATGTTTTTCGGCCCACAGACGAAAAAAATTATCCAATCACCCAGGAAAGGGAGATTATAGCTGCTGCAGGTGGTAACAACCCTTTATTAACAAATCAATGCCCAGACAGCATTGAAAACTCTTCCGGAAACAGCTGTGATGTCAGTTTCCTGTGCCATTGACAACTATTGGTGACGCATAAGGATTTCAAAGGGTTGTCCCATTTCTTGGGGGAATTATTCAATCCCCAGCACCGTTTCAAGTGCTAGGGCCAAGGAGAAGCGCTAGGGGTAGAGGTAGAGGTAGGGATGAAAGTACAGTAGGAATTGGGCCCATGAGTCCTTGTGGATAGAACTGGTGCAGAATACAATTTAATGTTCTTTCAATGGAGATATTCTGACACGCATTGACCAGGATTGAGAATCACAGCTGTAGACAGCTTCAGCGCATTTATAAATACACTAAGTCACTTTTATGGAGATTTTAACCCCTTAAGGATCCTGACCTATTTTATTTAACCTGTAAAATGACCTCTCCAAGTTGAAATCCATTTCATTAATTAACCTTATGAAGAACATGCATAAAATTCCTTTCTGTAAAGGTAAACTAAGCCTATTTCTTGTCAAAAGCATTTGACATAAAATATTCGACAATGAGACGGCTCGGTTCCGGGCCGTCAAATCCTTAAGGGGTTAATATGTATTAGTATGTACTTATTTGGTGTCAACAACATGAAAGCATGGATCCATCCTGCCTTGTATCAACGGTTCAGGTTGGTGGTGGTGGTGTAATGGTGTGGGAGAGATTTTCTTCTTCTTTTTCCTTAGTACCAACGTGGCGGTTTAACCACCACAGCCTACCTGATTATTGTTGGTGACCATGTCCATCCCTTTATGACCACAGTGTAGCATCCTCTGATGCTGCTTCCAGCAGGATAACGCGCCATGTCATAAAGCAGGAATCATCTCAGACTGTTTTTTTGAACATGGCAATGAGTTCATTGTACTCAAACGGCCTCCACAGTCACCAGATCTCAATCCAACAGAGCAGCTTCGGGATGTGGTGGAACGGGAGGTTCTCGTCATGGATGTGCAGCCGACAAATCTGCAGCAACTGCGTGATGCTGTCATGTCAATATGGAGCAAAATCTCTGAGGAATGTTTCCAGTACCTTGTTGAATCTATGCCACAAAGGATTAAGGCAGTTCTGAAGGCAAAATGGGTCCAACCCGGTACTAGCAAAGTGTACCTAATAAAGTGGCCGGTGAGTGTATAAGTATGTATGTATGCATATTTATCTTACCATTTTATTATTGTCTGTTTGTTTTTTGTTTTGTTTTTTTTTCCCTTAAATCAATGCATATTTTTGTCTATGGAGTGCCCAGAAATCATCAATTCATTATGTGAAATGACAATAAAGGCTTTTTATTTTAATCTATTCTATTCTATTCTATTCTATTCTATTCTATTCTATTCTATTCTATTCTATTCTATTTTTATTCTATTCTATTCTATTCTATTCTATTTGGGTCAACAGTTACACAGTATCCCTTTTTAATTTGGCTGTCTCCAACAGTGGAGGTAACTCTGTCGAGTTATTGCTGTCAGTATCTCTGATAAATGATCAGATTAATAGTAGAATTAATAGAAGTTTGTTTGGTCTTTCATTTTGGCTTTAAAGGGCTGCAACATGCAACCAGTTATCCTCGTCTGAAAATGACCTTGGTGGTAAGGCCCTGGGATGACAAGCTGGAGGATGAGGGTGGTGAAGGTGTTTATCTGACTCTTTCACTAATTAAAGATCCTATCATGTTGCATTCAAAGACGTGTGGAAATTTGGGACTGAGTTGCAGACCTGTGAATTTTGAAAGAGTGAGTTACAATACAGATGTAACATTGCACAATATTTCACAGAAACATAAAGTGTATAGATGCGTGTTTAAGCATGTAGAGTGAATGATAGTGACAGTCGTGAGTTGTTATTCGGGCTTTCACCACCAGGGGGCTCGTATTTACTTGTTGAAAGGGGGGAAGAAAGTAGGGTTGTACACTGCAATGACCCAAGATTGACACTGATACATATTTGATAGATTTAGTAAAAGCATTCTGCTATCAGATACTACTGATGTGCGTCTAATCCATCCTGATCTGAAGCTTCATGTTAAGGACAGTTTTCTAAAACCAGAGAACTCCAAGAAACATCAAACCTTTTTCTATGACTACCTGCAGAGTAATCCTCCCTGCCATCACCCGCTGGTTCATGTTAAAAGGAGCAGATATGATTGTTCAACATTTTTTCATTATACATGAATTTATACAGATTGTAAAACAGAAAGGAAGAAGAATGGAACATTGGATATGCTGCCTATGTTTCCAGTTCTTTAAGTTCACCACATAATGAAATGTTTCACACTCTCTTGTATGATCAGGTCCAGGCCGGAACCAGGTCTTTCACTGGCTCTTCTACAGACTGTGTTTCTCTTTGGTATTTTTATGTCGTCTTCTTGTTGAACACCCCACCCTGATAGCACTTGCTGAATATTTTTCCTTCTCACCTGATAAATCTCCCAGTTTGTGGTGTCAAGCAGGGGAGTCAAATTCTGGTCCTGGAGGGGCACTATTCTGCAGGTTTTTGTAGTTTACCTGCTCCAACACACCTGATTCAAATAAAATGGATCCAACACCTTGTTGTCAAGTTCTTCATAATGACCCGTTAATTTCAATCAGTTGTTTTGGAGCAGGAAAACAACAAAAACCTGCAGGATAGCAACCCTCGAGCACCAGGGTTTGGCGCCTGTGGTGTAGAGCAGGGATCTGCAACTAACACCTGAGATACACTGTGTGATGTTTTCAATCGTTGCTCGCAGCTCCAACTCAAATTGTGTAAATCAGCTGCAGAGTTCAAAAGTTCACAGCTTGCTATGTATGTCCTCACACTGTACGAACCAACGCTCAGATGCGATCTGACTACACACACTGCATGTCCTCAAAGACAGCTCGGGGTCTTGAACAAACCTGACATACAATGCAATAAATTCAGCTAGTAGTAGAAGAAGAAGAAGACGGAGAAGAAGAAGACAATAAAAGCAGCAGCAACAGTACCAAACACCAAAAAATGGGCTGCCTTGGCGATTTGCACTCTTCTTTGTGCCAGAGTGGCCAGAGTCCCCCAGAGTTGTGATTCTCTGGTAGGATTACATCCACATGTGTCTGGATTTGGTCTCACTAAAAACACAACCGCTGCTGTAATAATGACTAAAGTCAGCGGCTGCTGATGGTAGCTGGGCTCAGACAACATCCTGTTACACCTGCATCCAGTCTGTGTCCCTCTTTCATGTAGTAGACATTGTATAGATAAACCTTATCTGTGCTCTATATTTACTGTTATTAGTAACTAAGATTAACTGAAACCTTCAGCAATAATTTAATAATGAAATTAACTAATAATGGTGATGACTACATTCTTAACAGTGATAATGAAGCTCCACCTCTGCAGCAGCTTCTGAGCAGGAGTCTGCAACTTGCTGCTCCACAGCTCCAAGTAGCTCTTTGGACCTTCCACAATGGCTCTCAATGACTTTGACTAAAAGAACCAACTAATATTTTTAAATAACCATGTATATACACAATGTTTTTAATAATAACAGATTTTGTTTTTGTTTTTATTTCCACAACGTAATGAAATGAAACGAATGAATGAATGAAAAAAATACACTAAATGTCCCTGTAAAATGTTTTAAATCCATCTCTCTTGTAATTAGCTTGGAAATTAGGGGTATTCCCCACATTATATCCCACAAATATCCACATTTTTATTTGTATAGATTTTTTATACAATTGAGTCCCACTGTAGAAAATCTAATTGATGTAAATGTATCTATCCTCTTTCTGCAAGTTCTTTTTTTGAAACCAAAATTTAAGTATTTATAAACAAAAAATGATGAAAAAATTGCAGCTCTAAACAACTTTTATAACTGGGTTGAGTCTGAAAAATGTCTTTGGATTGTCCAGGTTGCAGACCTGTTCTAGTGGCATCTGCAGGACTTTCAGTGAATGTGGACAGATGCAGAAGTACCTGCAACTGGAAGCTAGAGGACAACTTGTAGCTGCAGCACACAGACTAAAACTTAATGGCCTCCAGTAGCCTGTTAAACATCAGTTATCAGCAGCTGTGAGCATTACTGTACTACAATATGAGGTTGAACCAGTTACATTGTGACGTCTCCCACAGCAGCTGCAGCAGCAGGAAACTGCTTCATGTTAGCTTAGCTAGCTTATGTTAGCTCATGTTAGCTTAGCTAGCCTCCAACACATGATGAGCTAAACAAGCTTTTAATGTTGGGGGAAAGTACATATCTCTGAGAACTCTTTTCTTCACTCTACAACGATTATCAGCTTTTTTATAAGTTGTTGACGTCTGTCATTTTAAACCATGAGGCAAGATGTGCCCCCACCGCCCTCGCTCCCCCCTCTCCCTCACAGGGCGACCAGTTCAGCCCGAGTCTACATACCTCTGCTTACGGCCGTTTTTCTTCCTCCTCCTTCCTTCACTTTCGCAAAGCTGCTCTTTTGGAAAGATGTTCTTTTCATCATCAATCATTGAAAAGTTGAAACACAACAAGACCTACGTTCTTCCACAGTAACCACATCATGTACGTCACCCTTCACGGTCAGAGCAAGTGTCATAGGAGCTGCAGCCAGATCTGATCATTGCAAAGAATTTAAATATTGAGGTTTTATTTTGATATCTTTTGGAGGGAAATTTTGAGTAGCTACAGTTTGTATAAAGTTTGTATGTATATATATATATATATATATATATATATATATATTCTGCAATTTCTGTCCAGGGGGGTGGCGCTTGTTGGCAAAGCTGGCCCTGCCCCCCCTCCCTCTCCAATAAAAGGCGACGATGTCATGTGTGGACAAAGAATTGCCTGACCAGACGTGGGCTGTACACTCTGCCGCTTCTACAACAAGAACTCCGTCCAAATGACACGCCGGGTTGCCATGCTGCTTCCGGTATATTTCCGATTTTGTTTCGCGCATGCGAAATGTGAAAATCTCAGAGCAAAGAGTTCTCAGTCTGGTCGTGGCGCCGCTTCAACATGCGATTCACTCACGAGCCACAACCAAAATATCAAACAGGTTTGATTTTCCTGCGACCCACGATTGCTGATCAGGAGCTTGAGGTGCCAATTGCTTCTCGTGACCCCCTTGGGGCGGCTGTGGCTCAGGTGGTAGAGCAGGTCAGCCAATGATTGAAGGTTTGAATCCCGATCCCCCAGCCATGAGTCATTGTGTCCTTGGGCAAGACACTTAACCCTCCTTGCCTCCAGTACACCAGGGGCACACACTGCTGGTGTATGAATGTGTGTGAATGTTTCCGGTGGTGGTCGGAGGGGCTACGCTTCTGTCAGTCTGCCCCAAGGCAGCTGTGGCTACATATGTAGTTTACCATCACCAAGTACGACTGAGGAGTGAAAGAATAATGGATCTACTGTAAAGGGCCCGATTTACGAAAGGTTTGCGCTTGTTAAAACAGGCGCTATCTTCATTACGCACGCAATAATCCGCCAGAGCTGATTTACAAAGCAGGGCAAAAGGAGGTTTGCGCCTGTCAAGGGGCAAAATAGCGCCGCTGTCCATTTTGCGCATCTGCTGCAGATGAATATGCAAACTGGGCGTTTCTGCCAGAAGGCGCAAAATATTGGGAGGAGACTATGCAAAACCTCAGTTTAACACGCGCAATGTGATCTATCAACTGTTCAAAGGAAAGCGGGGGCAAAAGATTGCGTGTAATTTAGCACGTCTGAAAAGCAGGTATAACTGGCAGCTTTACGCACTGATGGCTGAAAGATGCTGCACACAGGACTGCAGACATCGGGTCAGAATCATTTCTCATGATGTGTTCAGGCGACACGTCAAGTTTTCATTATTTAATTAAATAACAATCAACATCACTGTTAAACACGGTTATTCTAGACATGAACCAGAACATCTGCAGCTGCAGCATCATGGTAGTTAAAGCTGACATTATTTATGTCTTTTTATTTTCTTTTACTTTTTGCCAATGGCATATTTTTAAATTAAAACCATCTCCTGCTCCTCCACGCCGCAGCGACTGCTGCTGTCCTGCGTGAAGGTTGCTGAGGTTGCTGTCCTGCGTGAAGTTGGCCCCCACCCCACAAAAAACTCAGTGAAAATAACCAGTAACGTCGCACAAACTAATGATACTATTTTTTTTTACTGAGTTTTGCATGGGGTGGGGGGCAATTACGCAGGTCCCGCGCCTGGCATTGTGCCAAAGAGCGCGCAGTCTGTGCGTAATATCAGATCATCTTTACCAGCGTGTCCTCATCCATGTCCTTAAACTGGCCTCTTCTTACGACCCACAGGGAAACCTGCTGCATTATTTTTATTTATAGTTATTATATGAAGAGTTCATGTGCAAAAACAGACAAACATCACTGTGGAAAAACGAAGTTAACTGCTTTTGTTGCTGTTGGGTACAAACGCCGTATCTCCATTTTACATCATTAAAACCCTCTACTTCATGTGAGCTTGATTCGCTGAAAATATTCAAAAAGTAAATGAAGAGTTTATTTGCAAAAGCAGTTAACTCCGTTTTTTCTAAATGGCGTTTGTCTTTTTTTGCAAATGAACTCTTCATATTTATCTTATATTCTGTTTTTTATTTGCCTCATTATATCTCTGAAACTAACATCTCTCTATCAGGATGAATTTCATTTTGCGTTTACCACATGCTCTTCTGAACTTTCCGTGGCGCAGGGAGAGCGCACGCTGAATCCTCATTTAAATCCTGCTGTTTGCGCCTGTTACAGATTGCGCGTGTAATCTTTGTAGATCACCCGCAAACGCTAAAATGACAGCGCACGCTATTTTTTTTGCGAGGCAAAGACATTAGACTCGCAATTTGGAGTCTTTGTAAATCAGGCCCAAAGTGCTTTGAGTGCCTTGAAAAGCGCTATATAAATCTAATCCATTATTATTAGTAGTACTGTATACTGCACGATGCACGACACACGATTTGGCCAAAAGTCGGTTCGATCCCCAAAATCGTCGTACAACTAGAAAATCGGCTTGAAAAACTGCCAAAAACTGCAGTGTAATACTGGGCTTAAGTTTGGTCTGTGGCCAGATTTTCTCTGACCAACCGAAGGCGGGCCGAAGTTACATCTTCATCAGGCTACACTATGACTTTATCCTTTAAGGTACAGTATGAAAGAATTACTGACTTCTAGTGGTAAAGATGGGTAATTGAAAGAAAATATGTTTTCTTTCAAATGACTTCATATTTCAAGCACTGTTGTGAATGTACGATGGCCGTTAGTGGCGATAATCTGTATCAGAGCTTTCAAAGTTCAGATGCCTGCATCTACATTTTGTCAGATGAAAGTAGTAAACTGGCCAGGTACAGTGTTTCACTGAGGCTGGTGAACTAAGAAGTCTGTAAACATGTAAATGTATTATTCTATCGGTAAGAAAGAGTAGCGAGTGACTAGTAGTGAGTTCATCAGCTGGTCAGGAACTCACAGTAGGGACATAAACTAGTTTATTTGGCAATATTTTTTGTCATTATTGTGAGTACTTAAATTAGAAGTTGCATAGATATTCCACCTGTTGTTATGTCTATCCAAACTGGATCAGCCACTACCAGGTTTACCAAAGGAATTGGATTACATTGGACGAGCAGTATGGAGGAATATTGACACGTTTTTGTGGACTTTTATGGACCTTTTTGGCTCGGTCCCCGGCGAACTCTATTATATGAAAGTTGGGTGGAAACGAGAAGCCTTCCTGATCGCCGGCTGAAAAAGTGCTCCAGAATCTTGCTCACCATGAGGGTAAGTGGAAAATAAAGTTACATCATTCTGTGGGTGTACTATTCCTTTAAGATTACTTGTGTCTCCCCCACCTTTGAAATCAAAATTTCGTCCTTGAGAATACTACACAACTGTGACATCATTAAAAACACAGAGTTTGATTAGTTATGTTACTGGAGCGTTTTTGAGAGATAAAAAAAGAATCTTGGCTCTGAAACATGTCAGTGTAGCGATGTGTAGTTTTGCCCTGTGCGTGGCAGCTACTGATTTTACATTTTACTGACTGAGTGTATGGGTTATGTTTTATGGCTATGTTTGTGACTGTTGTCTCTTTTTATTAACCGACCTGGAGACTGTAAACTGAATTGCCCTTCAGGGATAAATAAAGTTGTTCTAAGTGAAACTGAAACAGTGTGCGGAAATCTTACAGAGGTCTTGGTATCCTCTGCTGGCACAGACGTGAACGACCTAGCTTGATGGATTATGATATTGTCTGACAAAGACAGAGGAAGTTCTGGCTCTATGAACCTCTGCAGCTCTGATATCCCAACACACATTAATCATCCTGCCTTTGTCGTCATGTCCACTGACACACTCCTGCCACTCTTTCCTGGGGGATTGTTTCACAGATTGACTCGTTCACACGCTCGTCTCCCTGGGAGGCGAAGGCAGCCAGTTCGTTTGGACTGGAAAGCTACTTGGATGAAATAAGAGGTCAGAGTATGTGACCTGTTCTTTCTAAGAACATTAGAAAACAACCCGATTGTTTTTGATTATTCAAGCTAAATATCTTTGGTATTTAGCTGGAAGTGGTTTTGCACTACGAACCGAAGCATAGTTGGTCTGATAGAAGGATGAAGAAAAAAGACCCGACTATGTCCAACTATCTAAAGAGTCATTTACAGGATCAAATACATGTAAGCTGGTGGTGGACTGGGTGCAGGTAGAATCACACATAACAGCCAACATGAGCAGCAACCCCAGCTCAGTAGCGGACAACGGGAAGACATCGTCTCCCATAGCAACGAGCTCCACCTCGTTGTTCCTGCTGCAGCTGCTCCCACCCAGACCAGACACAGCTGTATGTTCATCTGCTGCTGAAGAGCCAAGTAGCTGATGACCTCAGCAGCTAAAAGCTGTCTGCCAACAGCCAACATGTGTCCGGATGGGGAGCTGACCACCAGGGCTGAACGGTTTATCATTTTAAGATCGAAATTGCGATTTCAGACCATGCGATCACGTCATCGCCAAAGCTTTCCAGCGCTCCTGACTGATCCAGGATCTTCTCTGTCCACTGTTGTACTCACACACTACTTGCCGTCTCTGTACCAGCCAACTAAGCTGATCAATCAGAGGCGGAATGTTCCTCATGGACAGGTCAGCTAACCAATCAGCATCAGGCTGGGATGGGCATCTCCTGCTGTGTAATCTTTACACTAGATAACGGCTTCGGTAGAACTTCATCCAGTTTCTAACTCTCCGTTCCGTTGTTGTAGAGAGGCTGCAGACCTCTGCTGCCTCTTTCTGTTTGTTGATCCGCTTCCTGAAATGAGAGAATTTAATGTTCAGTAAAATATAATCTTGAACTGTCTGCGCTGTCAGATTTCATGACTCAGCAGTTAAGTCACCAGCAGTGATCAGCTGAGAAGACAATCTAGTGAAAAATGATCTGATCTGTAAAATCAGATCAAATCATTTTAATGGGAATAAAAATGCGACTAAATTCCAACCAGTTTTCTTTTAACCTATAAAGTTTTGGCTTTGCGCTGCAGACACGAGCGCGATGCAGGCCGGTAAATTAATGATCCGTATTTAGGCGGATCTGAGTAAAAGGAGACGAATAATCAGCTGGACTTGCTTCGTGATCGGGGCGAACTGGGGCAGCACACAGAAGCTTTGTCCCTGTTATCTGGGACATTAGTTAAACATCACAGTTAAACCAGAAACAGGAGGAAAGTTGCTGCTGCTTTTCAAGCGGACATGAGAGGATGAGTACGGAACGCCGTTGTGGCCAAAAATGTGCGTCCAAACGTCAGAAATGCAACCTGATAAAAACAATCAGGCTAAAACTACCTGATCATTGATGATGTAGTTTTCTTCACCTCAAGTTCAGGTGACAGAATGACATAAAAATGAAGTTAGATGTAAAACCTGATGTTTGTTTGGATTTATTTTACAACTTTATTACATTTCAATGCACATATGAATCCACGATAAATTCCCTGGTTTGTATGTTTCACTTAACATAACCTACATACAAGAACTGTAAAAGGAAAATATATTGATTTCTTATTTGGAGATTTTTCAGTGCATTGTGATGAAAAATAGTTAAAATATTAAAAATAGCACATTAATGTCTTTTTTACACTGGAAATTCAAGTGTGTAAACCAACATGCAGATTACCTGATTTGAAAAAGGCAGTAAGTGGGGTGATTAACTGTGGTAGAGGGAGGAGGACTGCAGGGAATCTGAAAATCCCGGAGTTCCAGTGAATGTACATGAATTTTTTAAATAAATGCATTTGAAAGTGAGAAAATCTCACCTTTAATTGTCATCATTGATTAAGAGTAATAGCTTTTAATGTTTTGATGATATAATGGAGTTTTCTGTCATGTTCATAAATAGTATTGTACATTGTAAATATTGTACTGAAGCTTGATTTGAAGAAAATCGTGAATCAAATCGAAATTGCAATATCTCCCAGAAAAATCGCAATTAGATTTTTTCCTGAAATCGTTCAGCCCTGACCACTGTTGCCCGCTTCCCCATGCAGGATGGAGGATTTGTCCCTTGCTAGGTAATTGACCCTTCGCTTATGAAGTTGTGCAGAACTTCATAAGCTATTTTTTAAATTCATTTAAATAAGGTGTGTTAGAGCAGGAAGGGAAAGAAAACCTGCAGGACAGCTGCCCTCGAGGACCGACTTTGGACATCCCTGAGCTACATAAATACAAAAGGAAAAAGGCTTGTCAAAATAAAAACACTAAAACAATTCATAATAGGGCAAACAGCAGGTATAGTGCAGTGAAAACGTATCTAATGCAAACAGAATAAAGATTTAACACAAAGATACTATCATCACTATAGATTTGAACTGGAGGCAAAGTCAGGTACATCTTACACTTTTTTCATCATCTGCTGCCCACAAAGTCAAAACTGCTTTGATATGAAAAACCATGAATTTTAGCATAATTCAGCAGCAGAACAGTTAAGCCTAATTTATAGTCGTCCGTAAAGTGCTCTATGTAGGTTACGGAGAGCCCTCTACGTCGCCGGAGAGCCTGTCGGAGAGCCTCTCCGTCGTCTCTGGCTGCACGAAATATTTTTTAAGTGTCCGTCACTCCATCAAGGGACGACGGAGACGGCAAGGGCTGTGATTGGTCTACCACTACGTGAACACTACCAGCGCCATTTTAAACCAGCTAGCCTACAAAGACGTAGATATGAGTCCAACCGAAGAACATTTGGCTGAAGAAGTGAGGAAATACCAAAATTGCCCCATCGTCTTTATTTTGCATCAAAAGTATCTGCAGCAACAACAATAGTCTTTCTCATCGGACAGCATCATATAAGTAGGTCTGTCTTGTGTAGCGACCCTTACCTACTGGGCGGGAAATTGCACTGCCGGCAGCATGGCGGAGAACTATGAAGGCTGGAGGGATAACGCATTACGTAGTCGCAGAAGTATACTGTAGCCTTTACAATCGTCCTCAAAATTACTAACACCCTCCAATTACTGTAAAGAAAAGGCTAAATCGACTACAGTAATTAAAATCACAAACTAAAGAAACTAATAATACCTAAATTATATATATATATATATATATATATATATATATAATATAGTGAAATAAATTTATTTTGAATTGTTGAAAATGATCATTTAAAAAAAAAAACAACCAAACAAAACTGTCCCAGACACATTAGATCACCTTTCCTATGAACATGGACCAACATACCTGTCAACAGGTGTAGAAGTCTTTTGAACATTACAGAAAACACCTGATTGCCTCAAAATGTTGCTCAACAAAATTCTAGCTTCAGAGCCCCATCATGCTTGTTTACTGCTGTTTGTTTTAATATTTTTGTTGAGTCACAATTTAAAATCAATGCCATGATTTTTATACATTCTTTTTTATTATTACTTTTGCCGATTTCAACTTATTTGACTGACAACAGATTTTTTTTCCTTCTTTAATTGGAGGTTATGAATAATTTCAAGGACGACTGTATATGGAACAAAAGCTTCTGTGTGAAAGGGATAAACAGGTGTAATGGGGTGGGGCAGTAACATTCAGAAGGGGCGACAACATGCAGATTGCTGTATTTGTAAAGCATTGGGCAGTGGATGGGGCAATTAACTATGGCAGAAGGAAGGAATGTGGTGGTGTGTGTGTGTGTGTGTGTACTGCAAGAAAATCAGAAAATCCTGGGGGATGCAAGTGTTAAACAGAAGAACTCAACCTATCAAAACCAAAAACTCACAGACCATAAAAACTCACCAATCCCTCCACGTTCCGGTAAGTGAAATAATCTAAATTCCATGGACGAAACAAACAACTTGGTATTCAGCTGCTGTTCTGAGTAGACATGATACACTCCGCTGGCTCTGTGGTTTGGCTGGGTCACTCCAGGTTGTTAAAAGTGCTACTGTGAGTTCTTCTCTGAGGAGTTTCCCAAGCCTTCAGTCTCTCTGCCTCTCATGCTTGCCACAATTATTTTCCTTCAAGAGCCTTCGCCTGCAGGAACAGCCTTCACATCAGCAGGTTGTGAGAAAGACACTGCATGAATTCCTTATGAAGTATGACATGCCAGATAAGCCTTGGCCGCTTGAAGCATGCTACTTTGAAGTTTTCTCCTGTGTCTCTTTGCTTCTTAATACTGCTGTTTATTCTCATGCAGCGGTGAAATCAGGTCTGTGTGCTGCATTGACTCGCCTGCGGAGGAAAATATCCTAGATTTTTATTTTATTAACCATAATTGTGAAGAGTAATATTCATTTAATTAATACTATCCATGCTTATCTGTAGACTGTTGCTCAATCCTGTTAAATAACCAAATAAGTGAATGAATGAATGAATGAATGAATGAATGAATGAATGAATGAATGAATGTACTATGGGAACTTCTGTGAGCTGAGACAAATACTGATATGCATTTTAACCTGTGCGTTCGCTACCCAGGTATTTGCGTTTTGTGAAGTACTGATGGTATCTGGGTCACGCTGCTGCCTTTGGCATAATGGTCTAATAAAACACAATGTAAGCATTTCTCCTATCTCAACCACTACAAACCTATTTATAGATTCTCAGTCAGAGATGCTGCCTTGCATACTAGTTTATTTCACAGCCGCTTTGTGTCATGAAACTAAGCGACTGGAAAAGGATTTCACTGATGTCTTCACTGGACATTATTTTTATCTGTTGAGAAAGAAGCACTATGTCAAAACCTGAACAGATATTAATTTTGCCACTAGGGATGGGTACCGTTCACATTTGAATTGATACGGTACCAGCTTCTGGTACCTGTGAATTGGTACCAGAACCCAGCAAACACAAAACTAATTCAGGAAACACAAAAATGACCAGGGTCAATAATATTAGCCCCTAACTGACCTTTTCACTGAACCATAGAACAAACTGTAATTGTGCAAAGAGGTTGTTTATCTTTGTTAGACTCAAAGCTTGTAAAATCAGGATAAAATCAGGGGTTTCTTTAAATTTTCACAGTGTAAAAGCTTCAGTGAGAGTTTGAGCTGTCAGGAGTGAGAATCATGCCAAAAAACATAAGAAATCAGTTAAGACTTTAGAAAAATTGTTGATGCTCACAAAGCAGGAGATGGATTTATAAGCTATCACCGCAGATCCAAGCATCAAGAGATGGAGTGAGAAGCATCATCAAGAAATTCACAGAGATCCACACAGTCCAGAACAAGCCTGACAGAGGTAGGAAACGAAAGATTTCAAAGACCCTGGAAAGAAAAGTGGTGATGGATGTGTCCAAAGGCCCCAGAACAACTGCCAAGACACTTGTGAATCACTTGGCCAAATCAGGAATTGTTCTCTCAAAGAAGACGGTCACTCGAGCTCTTCACAGGAATGAACTGCGAGGCTACAGTCCAAAAAAATTCCACTTTTCCAGAAGAGACATCTTCAAGCCAGAAGGACAACCTGGAGAAAGATGATGCATACTGGAAGCATGTCCTTTGGTCTGATGAGACTAAACTAGAGCTCTTTGGCCAAAGAGATACTGCTTATGTTTGGAGAAAGAAAGGAGAGGCGTGTAATCCAAAAACACCATCCCCACAGTGAAACACGGTGATGGGAATATTTTGCTGTGGGGATGCTTCAGTGCATCCGGAACTGGGAATCTTGTCAAGGTGGAAGGAAACATGAAAAAGAGGGATATGTGAAGATTGAACCTGCACCTCTGAAAACCTGTGGGGTGAACTTAAAGGAATAGTTCACCCACAGAATGATGTAACTTTATTTTCCACTTACCCTCATGTTAAGCAAGACTCTGGAGCACTTTTTTAATATCTCAAATGCAGCCAGAGATCAGAACAGCTTCTTGTTTTCCCCCAACTTTCATATAATGGAGTTCGATTGTGCCCGAGCCAAAAAGGTCCATAAAAGTCCACAAAAACTTGTCAGTATTCGTCCATACTGCTCGTCCAATGTAATCCAAGTGTCCTGAGTGGGTAGCGTCCAGAATTCACTCGAAACGACATCATTTACTATATTTTTAGAGCCTAAACAGTAGTACATCTTACTTCCACGAAGCGCGCATATGCGCGTTCACAAAACTACGGAAGCCTCGGCATTTAGAGCCTACTCTGCTGATAATACAAGCATAGAAGAAGAAATTCGCTGTTAACATTATTTACAGTTAAAAAGTAAAATAATCTAATCATCCAAAATGAAACTAGGATGTCTGGAAAAACTGTGTTAAAAATTCTTTACCTTGTTTAAAAGTATTTGGGAAATACTTTCAAAACCATTTCATTCTTAGGGGGGCTAATAATTTTGTCCTCAACTTGTACATGTCTGAAGTAAACCAGACCCTTATATTGAGTACCATAAATGCCAAAAATGGATCTTGTTCTTATTTTTTGTACTTTTATTTTATACACAATGCATAATGTGTATTTAGTGTAATGCATAATGTGTAGTTGACGTAACTCACCCGCTCTCAGACCGGCTAGACAGGGTGGTTTCGGAGCGGCTTGCGTTGACCTGAAATGCGGCACGAGTAATGTGTGAACACCCACCAACTTTAGCTTGACCTAAATCCCACAATCTCCACTTTTTTAACTAAACAGGTATCCGTAGGCAGCTGTACTATTGGGATATCCTTCTTATTGACAGTATTATACTACAAATAATAGGGTTACACGGCATTCCTAACTGTAACGTTTAGTATCATTTTGTGTTTGCTAAGTACCAATGCATTTCAAAGTGCCCCTTGCATGAAATTCGTGTTTTTTTAGGTTTTTGATCATATATATTAGTTTCCCCAGCCTGCCTATGTTCCCTAAGGGTTTAAATTATAGATTAGCGTTTCCTTTTTCCCTAGGTGTGTCTGCCTACATGGCAAAGTTAGCATTCACAAATGGGCTGTTTGGCAGTTCGGGATATTTTACTCCTAGTACAGCATATGACACCATTGACTTCCAGCCAATTACCCCCCCTGCCCCAAACTACACTCTCCAAGTCCTTCCCTCCGAGATCTACAACAACAAAGTGACAGAATGGCGTCCAGTTCGCATCAGAACTGCTCTGTACCCGGTGTAAGAAGGACAACACCAATCTTGAACTCAGAGGTCCTCTGATAATACTAATCCAATGCGAATGGACATCTCTGTGATTTGGACAGAAATGAACCGTAATTTGGCGGTATTTGTTTCCTGGACGCATTTAAAGGTTGAATATGGAACATTTTTATTAAAAGCTATATTTTTTAAAAAATAATACCACCACAGGTCGTTTGGGGGGGGGGGGTACAGAATGAAAGTACAACATTTCCCAGAAAAATTATATTTAGCCTAAAAATAATTATAAAATCAATTTTGACGGGTTCGATAATGGCATTTTATTTACGTCTATAAGCCAATACACGCCGCCATTGCAGGTTGCCAAATGCGATCTCTGTGTGGAAACAATATTTTGGTCATAGTCAGGCCTTTACAGAGGAAAACTGTGGAGACGACGAGTGAAGCAGCTGCTTCAGAGCCCTGGAGATATTGTTATCTGTTTCTGGGGAGGAGTGACCTGAGAAGAGCAAAACCTGGAGTAAATTTAGGTGAAGACTTCACTAAATGGACCCACATAAATGTTTTCCACAGAGTAAAACACAGAAATGGCGACTTTCCTCCGGGATCGGTAAGCTAGCTTGTTTGCTAACATGGCTAACGTTAGCTGTCGGTTATAAACTCCTCTGTGTTACTTGTTGGACATGCTGCAGACTGCTGGTCACTTGCATATCGGCAGTGAGCCTGGCATCCCAGCGGCTGGAGTTGTTTTTCTGCCGTTGCAACTACAACCTAGACACACGTGATGTCGCTGTTCTGTCCGTATTCCATATTTAACCTTTAATTTCCTTTTTGGCGAAAAATGGAGGCTTCAAAATAAGTTTTCCTTCCAAATGATCATGTTTATGATAATATAGCCTAAAGCGTTAACTTTGGAATCGGAGTGATCAGGGGAGTTTCACAAGTCCCATTCACGCAGTGAGAAACGTTTAGGTTTGGACAACATGCTGACATGGTACAAGTTCTTAAAGCGTTGGTTACAACTGTCCGTGAGTTATGTAACACATTTGTCTCTGAATGATCATCCGCTGCCTATGGAAACGCAGCTCGTAAGAGCAGATGTTATGCAATATGCAGCACGTTGACATCATATCTGAATCTGAATATCTGTGAATTTCAGTTAAATCTCAGACCTCAGTTATCCCATGTGATTGCGCAACAGAAAAAAAGACGTCGGGGGTAATTTTTTTAATACATGTGGTCCTCAGGTAATACTAACCCTGTCAGAATAGGGCTTATGACAAGGCTGAGTTATGGCGAATGATCCTTTCATACAGTGTTGAGGTACTTAGAGTCTGACTAAAAATGGACCAAAAGTCGCCAGGAATTTCATGCCATTGGCACTTTAAATGTTAAGATCAACGGTGCGTTCACAAACACTGGACAAATTACCAACAAGGGCTAGCAGGCTAATCGTTAAAGCTCATGTTTAACTCACCGGTGCCTGGCTGTTTGCCGATAATATCTGTGTATTGTCAAAACATTGCGGTTCAACAAAAATCAATCTGCGCCTTGCTCTGGTTTGTCTGGAAATCCGCTGCCTCCATGATAACATTGTTCTCCACACGCAACAGTCACTGCGTTTTCATGCAGCCAATAACTCTTTCATAATCAGAATATTAGCAATAACCTGGTTGCGCAAGGCCATGTAAACACCGGCCTGGGTGGCTCCGTTTCTAACCTGATTATTGGTTCATGTAAACACATATTGGAATATCTCCATTGAAAGGAATATTTGTGTTCTGTGCATGTTCTATCTGCAACGATTCTTGTTCATTTGAGTAAACTACAGGGAGTATTTGTACCAGCGATCAGACGGTACTCTGCACAGCTTGCTAGTTTATATATCACCATGGCAGCACGCATCCCGAGAGGAACTGGTGTGAAAATAGTTACTTCGCAGGGCTCCATCACTCATCTGGCAAAGTTTGGAAAAGGCGTGACATAGGAACTCCATCATAACAACACGTTCCCACCGGTCATGACTGAGGCCTTCATCTTAAGTGTCCGGGGGTTTCTGGTGGAAACAGGAAACATGGATGTGGATGGCGTACAGCTCCAGCTCCATTCCCCATCGCCACCACATGTTCTATTTCTAGGATCGGAGAAGGATCTAGGATCACCCGCAATAGTGTTAGGAATGCTGGTGGATCAGAACCAGCACAGCAGCACCAATAAAGGACTGCTGTCGGCTCTGGACTGCAGTCCAGCCAGCCACTCCTTGCAGATCCGCAGTCAAGCCAACCAGCGTTATTTCAGCTGTAATTCTGAAACTTGGCAGGCTTGACTGCAGTGGCTCCAGATGGTTCATTAACCACCGTCATCATGACCTTTTCTGTGCATCGCGGTTTGGGTCAGGATATTCCAGCTGATTGTAGTTATGATAGTAACTCTGTCTCTGTTTACGCGTGTAAAAGGGTTATTCCTAATCTTTCAGAAACCGAAATATTGACCTCAACCCGAATTTTGATTGCATGTAACCGTAGTCCCTGTCTCGTCTTCAACATGCTCCATCATTCACATGTGTTTTGTTTACAACACAGCCACGCTTTACAGCTGGAATGCATCTACTTACATCTGGTTGTCATGGATACACAACGCTCCAGTCTGTAGAACGATTGCTGGGCATGGTAATTAAAAAGCAAATGTGAAATTGAAGTACCGTAACCTCTTCACTGCTGCGGCAGCACCTGGCTCCACCCAAATATGTGTGAAAACAACCTAAGACTAAAACTCAGATGGCTGTCAAAAACTACACAGACTTTGATGAGCTCCTTCATTTGGCCACATCATCCTCCACTAAGGAAGCAGCGTTAGAAGACTCAGGGAAAGACACACCTGCTGTATCACCTTGGCAGAGATAGCACAGGTAGTCAAAAAGCTGATTGACTGGATGATGGACTTCCTCTGCTGTAATGAAGGCTGCACCAATCAGCTGTAAAGATGAAGACAAGCTCTCCATTTATTGGTCCATCTACATTTGAACCCTCACTTTGATCATGAAATGTGGGTAGTTACCAAACGAATGAGATTGTGGAGGATTTATAGGTCCTTTCTAGCTTGGGAACACCTTGGGATTCCCTAGGAGGATCTGGAGTGTCACTGGGGAGAGGGAGGTCTGGATTTCCCTCTTGAACTGGTGCCTCTGTGACCTGACCTGGGATAAGTAAAACAAAGTAGATGGAAAGATTTAGACTTTACAAAAGAAATATCAGAGTAGAAAACTAATTTAAACAGAAAACTTAAGATAAGAATTAAAATATTGTGTCGTGAGCTCTGCACATTGTTGCCAACTTAGCGACTTTGTCGCTATATTTAGCAACTTTTCAGACCCCTCTAGCGACTTATTTTCAAAAAAGCACCTAGCGACAAATCTAGCGACTTTTCCTGGTGATCATGGAGACAGATAAAGTTTATATCGATCCACCCATTCATCAGGAGCTGCCTCCCATCAGCCCCTCCCTTCCCTGCTTCCCGGCACTCATTCACTGCTCCCGCTGTGCCTTTGCAGACAGCAGCCCTCCTGAGCCAATAGTTTGTCCGACCACGCCTCCTCATCTACATTATTTCTCATGATGCCTTGTGGGCACAACTGGGTCGTCTCTGCACCATGAGTCAAACATGTATGTCACTCCTTCAGTACCCTTGTAAATCAGCATTACAGTATGTCCAAAGTAAATATAGTAGATGCAATTGTATGACTTAATGCAGGTGCTTAGGTGTGTTAGAGGGCTGGTGATGTCATGTGGTGACTTTTGTGTCAGCCAATAGTGACTTCTCTTTTTGAAGAGTTGGCAACACAGGCTCTGCATTCTGTCTTATTCCTCTACTTCTCAACATTTTGTCTCATATCTGAGGGTCAGATGGGACAAGAATGTCATGGACCAGATGGCTCTGATTGTGTCTTTTGTTTTGTAAGGCTTGTTTTTGTTTATGCTCTCACAATATTTACTATCATGGTCAGAAAAAACAGGAAGTCATTTTATAGCTTCACAAATGTTAAACTGCACCGGAAGTTGTCAGTACTCATGACAGTTAACATTTTGGAATCAGACCAATGGAAATTGTGGGTCGCAGCTGATCTGTAGTGGGAAATAGGCAGCAACCATGCATGAAATGACTCAAAGAAACACAGATGGTCCTCAGTTGTAAAGATAATGACAAAGGACACAACTGTCTGCTGCAAAAGTGACACTGACTGAGAAAACTCAGTCACCCGTGGCCCTCTTTTAATCTAAGCTTGGATCCTGCTTCAGATTTCCTCCCTGGTTCTTCAGACTAAACACTGTGATGCTGTCTACAGCAGGTCAGACACTAAAAGCATGTCTGTTTAAGGTTAATCGTAACTGGGTCCTTTGAAAATGGATCCCCACATTTATTGTTACTGGAAAACCACAGTGTTGAGAACATTAGTGAGACCAAACTGTCATTTCCCCTTTAATATGTCTGTTTCTTTATTTACTAGTTAAAAGAGACGCACCTGGCTGCTTGTTTTTAAATTAAAATCCAATCAGATATTGGAAATTTGGACGTTTTCCCAATATCACATCAGTTTGGCTTAAAGCTATGGTAATTGGTGCTGTTGTTACTGTGTACGGTTTAATTTGGCTGTAGTCAACCACAGATCAGTTCAAAAACAGACACTAAAAGCATGTCTGTTTTTTTTTTTTTTAAGTGTTGAAAATTTTAGGTTTTAAAAAATATTTGTCTCATTTATAAATGTGTTCATGGGATGGCCCCACCACCCCTGAAGGAATACATTAAGAAGCGTAACGACATAAGTAGCACCAGGTCAGCCTCCAGGGGTGACTGTGAAATTCAGTTTAGAAGATCCTCGTTTGTACAAAATGTTTTATCTATTAAAGGATGCTTGAGCTGGAATATGTTACCTGTTACCATCCAAGACAGCTCCACATATATCTCCTGTAAGAAACAGCTCAAAGCATGGTTAATCTGTAATCAGCATTGCCAACACTAATTTTCTGTGATTGTGTGTGTTTGGATGCAGTGATGCATGCGTGTTTGTTCCTTTATTCCTCATATAAGGATTTGAGTTTGTACTCAGTTTTGTACTGAGTTTGTACTGGCCCTCATCCTTCATTTGTATGTTCAAGTGAATGGGTGGTGGTGTCCCGATTCTGGGTCAGACCGAGGGGGAGGGGGAAGTGGTAGGACTATCTGGCCCTCGAAATGGACATTTTCCAGGGGCACACTAAAAAGGAGTAGTATGATCTTACCCACAATTTTATGCGAAATACGGGCAAAATTGCGAGGAAATCAGCGGCAGCAGCCAAGGACATGCAAAAATGTATTTATTTGTGAATAAAATATGAGGGTAAGATTGTGATAATGTATTAAAGACAGCTTTATTACAAATGTGAAAAATTTGCTAGTTTCGTAACGTTACGTGCATCTGCTCATGTCTGTAACGTAACGTTAAGCTTGAGCCGAAGGCGTCTTCTTTTGCTTTTATTTTTTAAATTTTTTTAGCCCAAAGCAGAAAAAATAATCCAGTCGCCCAGGAAAGGGAGATTATTGCTGCTGCAGACAGCACTGCGAACTCTTCCAGAAACAGCCTTGACATCAGTTTACCGCGCCACGGACAACTATTGTTGACGTATGAGGATTTCGAAGGGTTGTCCCATTTCTTGGGGAACAATTGACCTTTTGCCAGCCCCACCCCAGAAGTGCTGCTGACCAATCATACATTAGCAACCGTAACTAAGGAAAGGACTTTCTGGCAAACTTTACTTCCATAGACGGGGCATAGACAGGATTTTTAAGTCTGATGACAGACATCCAGAACGTTTGGGTTATATTGTGTTTTTTGCCTTCTCAAAACCCAAAAAACACAAGCGGAGAGATGTGGAATATGGAGTAAATGGTGTGGAATATGGACAAACAGCGTGGAAGACCTCACTCGCAGCTGCATGAGGCTGAACACGGAGCTGGACGAAGTGTTTATTTCGAGGTTAGATGCTAACGCCACCTATCACAGTAATTAGCCACAAGACAGCGGTAGTAGTTACAAGACAGCGGCATACTATTAAGTAAAAGCTGCTGTTTTAACATGGAATAAGGTAGCTGGGTGTTGTTAGAGGCTAAACAAATACATCAGATAAACACTAGTAAGTCACGTTGGTTGCCAATCTGCTGGAGAAAATCAGAGACAAATATAACACGGTCCTCTCTGCCAGTTTCTCAGTCCAGTTGTTGCTACCCTGATCAGATCCAGTATCTGCTATCCCGATGTAAGAAAAATGGGTGTTTAAGATACCTTCCAGGGCTGTACGCTTAGCTTTTTCACTAGGAGCACTAGTGCTCCCAAATGAAAAAATTTAGGAGCACAGAAAAAAATTTAGGAGCACTATGAATTTTCTTAAATAGCACATTTAAATATTAATAATAATAACATTCGCCCAGGCAATAGGCCAAATGATGCATTACACCGAGAAACAAACAGTTTTAAATACAGAGAACTTCCCTGTCCCATAGTTTTTTGTTGTCCAGTCACCTGCCACACTTGGCTGTGTCCATCCAGCGGTCCACAGCAGGACTTGGTCTGGGTGGGGTTGGTCTGGGTCAGGTGGGCTTTAGTATGGATGTTGATTTTACATTATGCATTGTTGTTAAAAAGGGCACCAAACCGGTGTTACAGCAAAACCTGTTACCCATGAAAACCTATGACTGTAGGGGCGATAACACCTGCTCCCTGATTATTCTTCTGCAGTGACTTAACTGTCAGCAGCAGGTAACCTCTTCATTTAATCTTTCTTAAATAGCAATATGGCGAGAAGTTGCCGTGTTGTGACCCCCCCATATCTGTTCTCATGACTGCAAAGGTTCTCATAAAAACCCAGAGACTCATTACTGGTTTCACTACATGGAAGAAAAGCTGCACCAGCCATAAATGAAAATAGACGTCTAATGGTTTAGATTGTAGCTGTAACCACACATCAACTTCAATCAGAAAATCTTCCAGATATATTATTAATATAATGATGATGATGATATAATAATAATAATTATTACTATATTATTATTTAAAGCCAACAAAGACACTTGCAAAGCTCAGCTTTGACATCACCGGTTTGGTTGGTGCGGCTCTGAAGAGGAAACCTGACTCCAGATAATGTGTGAACATTTTCATAGAGAAAATGAGGAAAATGATCAGAAGACTTGGAGTCTGGTAAACGAGAGGCCCGCAGAGGAAAGCCTGAAGCTGCTCTGAGTGTTTTTAATATCACCAGCGGAGCTCCGTTTACCGGTATCGGTATCTGCGGTATCGGTCCTTACAAACATCGCTGCGTAATTCACCAACTCCGTTCCTCTTTAAGCCTCTTATTAGAAACAGCTCAATCGGCAACGCTCATAAATCCCTTCGCTACTGTCCGATGATCGGAACAGCTCTGCAGCAGGTTTCTCTTCATCCGCGACTTTATAAACATTAATAACCCCGAGGGCAGAAGGTCCAGCTCACGCAGCGCGAGGCACATAAGCAGGCGCGCGCACATACGGTGAGATACGCACAGGTAGGCACGCGCGCGCACACGGCGAGATGCACACAGGCAGGCACGCGCGCACACACGGCGAGATGCACACGGGCAGCAACCGCGCACACACGACGAGATACGCACAGGCAGGCACGCGCGCACACACGGCGAGACACGCACAGGCAGACACACGCGCACACAGACTGCAGGACGAAACGGCGCATGCACACTCGGACAAAGGCGATCATCCATCTGGCAACTCAGTACTTACACGGGACTGCAGAGATACGCATACAGACGCACGGCTTTATTGATATATATGTGACACTCATTTCAGCGTTGGTTGAATGAAAATAGTCACCTGGAATGTGCACGGAGCTGGCACAGGGGATAAGAGATTAAAAATTTTCAATCGGCTTAAAGACCTCCAGGCAGACATTGTTTTACTGCAGGAAACACATTTACCAAATCCCTCAGCAGAGCTCCTTAAGACAAGACAATTTCCACACGTGTATTTAGCTGGTTATAACTCTAGACAAAGAGGTGTAGCTATTCTGGTTAATAGCAGGTTAAAATTTGACATGGATGACATAATCAGAGATCCACAAGGCAGATTTATAATAGTCACATTAAATGTTCAGAATCTTAAGGTATGTATTGCGAATTTATATGGACCGAACATCGATGACCCAGTATTCTTTGACTCATTTTTCTCTGCTTTGCATAAGTACTCAGATAGATCAATATTACTGGGCGGAGACTTCAACATGGTGTGTGATCCAGAAATAGACAGGCTTAGTCCAGCAGGAAACAGTAAAAGATGGCAGTCATTAGAAATTGTTAAACAGTACATGAAGGACTTTGGCCTCTGTGATGCGTGGCGATCACTCAACCCCACCACGAGACAATATACCTTCTATTCTGCGGTCCACCACTCCTATTCTAGATTAGATTACTTTTTAATCAGCAGCTCACTGATGAGTGAAATCTCAGAAATAGAAATCCACCCAATAACCATCAGTGATCACGCACCAGTATCAGTAGCTCTGAGAAATAAAACTGTTAAACCAACAACAAGGAGTTGGAGATTCAACACCTCATTACTGAAAGATCCTGAGTTTATCAGCTATTTCAAAAGAGAATGGTCCATTTATCTAGAGAACAACGACTTACCAGAAACCCCAGCATGTGTCCTTTGGGAAGCAGGTAAAGCAGTAATGCGAGGAAAAATAATTTCCTTCTCTTCTCATAAGAAAAAAAGGAAGCTGCAAGAACCTCAGAATTAGAAATCAAAATTAAATCACTAGAAGACGCCTATCAGGTCAACCCGGAGGAACACATGCTGAATGATATAAGGAAACTCAAGCTTGAGTTAAACAAAATAATAGACCAAAAAACGCAATTCCTGGTTCAAAGACTTCGTTTGGAAAACTTCGATCACAGTAACAAGTCTGGAAAGCTTCTAGCTAATCAGTTAAAAATAAACAAGGAAAAAGCGACAATCTCCTCAATTAAAGACTCAGAAGGAAGTATCAGCCATGATCCTGACCAGATAAATAATATCTTTAGAAATTTCTACAGAACACTATATGAATCCCAAATAAACCCCACAGATGAGAATATTAATCAATTTCTCAATAATCTAATTCTCCCAAAACTACAACAGGAAAATATGACGGCTTTAGATTCACCCCTCTCAATAAATGAATTACATGACGCTCTGCAACATATGCCCAATAATAAAGCCCCAGGCCCAGATGGATATCCGGTCGAATTTTACAAAGGGTTCTGGACAATTCTGGCTCCCACTTTTTATAAAATGATACTAGAAATAAAAGAGAAACAGAAAATACCACCAAATATGAATTCAGCAAATATCACCGTATTATTAAAACCAGGTAAAGACCCGACACTTCCAGCTAGTTATCGGCCAATCTCATTAATAAATGTAGATCTTAAGATAATCAGCAAAGCACTCGCTAAAAGGATAGAAAAAATAACTCCTCTGATAATACATCCAGATCAAACTGGTTTTATTAAAGGTCGACATTCTTCTACTAACACACGCAGGCTGATTAATCTAATAGACTATGCTACCATTCATAATCTGGAATCCACTATCATCTCGTTAGATGCAGAAAAAGCCTTCGATCGTGTTAACTGGAAATTCCTGTTTGCAACATTAAATAAATTTGGTTTTGGTCCTTATTTCATAGACTGGATAAAAATACTTTATAACAACCCTAATGCATGTGTGAGGACCAATGACCAAACTTCTCCAAGTTTCTGTTTACAGCGAGGCACCAGGCAGGGCTGCCCGCTCTCCCCTTCACTTTTTGCCATTTTTATTGAACCACTAGCAGCCGCTATAAGACAGGACAGAGATATTAAAGGGATCCCGGCAAAAATCTAGAACATAAAATAAGTCTCTATGCAGACGACGTACTGCTTTTCCTCCAGAACTCATCAACATCTCTCTCCCAGACAATCACATTGATCAATAAATTTTCAATGATATCTGAGTACTCTATTAACTGGACCAAGACTACAGCTTTATCTGTTAATTGTACTTTACAAAATATCCCTAACACCACAATACAGTCTGGTAATATCAGATATTTAGGAATAAATATTTCTCCACAACTTTCAGAGTTAATAAAGTTAAATTATGTCCAGCTATTAAAGTCAATAGAGGAAGATCTCACGCGATGGAAGCACTTACCCATATCACTCATGGGGAGAGTTGCTACCATCAAAATGATGGTTCTACCGAAAATTAACTACTTGTTCTCAATGATACCCACCAAACCTTCCTCCAGTTGGTTTAAGTCACTGGACTCTCACATTTCCAAATTTCTTTGGAAAAACAAGCCATCACGTATCAGTTTAAAAAAACCTTACAACAGGTAAAAGACCGGGAGGGTTAGACTCACCCAATTTCAATTATTATTTCCTAGCAAATAAGCTACAATTTATTTCCAAATGGCTGAAACCTACCCATCTAGATGAACCGTGGCTAGACACAGAACAAGCATTATGTGAGGATCTGGATGTCTCTGATTTGCCGTTCATCAGTTCAGCAGTCAGATCTCATAAATGCTTTAAAAGTATCAACATCTGCTCTACTCTGAAAGCATGGTGGGAATTCCTGAAATTAACCGAATCTTCTATTATTCCATGTAAACTCACACCCATCTGGAATAACCTGGATATTTTACAAAACAAGAAAATGATTAATTTTGTGCATTGGAAGGATAAAGGAGTAAAACAATTACAACATATCATTGAAAATGGAAAATTCCTGTCATTTAATACACTTACCTTACAATACGGGATCAGTAGTACTAAATTCTTAGAATACCATCAACTTAAATCTATATTAAGCAAAAAATATACCTCTAACCAACTGATCTTGCAGACTCCGGTCAGGGTAGCAGAATTCCTGAATCTCTCTATCCCCAAACTACTGTCGAAAATATATAGATTATTATTAAAACTGGATGATTCAATTTCCCTTCCAACCTCGAAGTGGGAGGCTGACTTGTCCAGAACCCTTAACCAAAACACATGGACACAGATATGTTTAAACACGTTCCTAATGACTAAAAACTCAAATATACAGTTGATACAATTCAAGGTTTTACACAGAGTACATTACACAGGACAGAGGATGTTCAAGATGGGTCTGTCACCTTCAAATATTTGTTTGCACTGCAATGAGAATACAATAGACAATTATCTTCACGCCTTGTGGTCTTGTCCACCTGTCCAGAGGTTTTGGCTTCAGGTATGTGATGACCTGTCAACGTGGCTCAGGTGTAACTTCCCTGTAAGCCCCACACTGTGTTTACTGGGGGACTTGGATGAGATCAACACGGTAACCAACTATGCACATATGATACTTACTGTATTATGTATTGCAAAGAAAACTATCTTGGTAAACTGGAAATCCAAAAATAATCTGAGCATTAGCCAGTTTAGGAATTTCTTAGTAGACCATATCAGTATTGAGACGATGTCTGCCTCCTCTAAGAACCAGTTAGATGAATTCCACTCCCTCTGGTCCCCTGTGATTAGCTCCATCACTTAACGTTGGTGTAGGAGAGCGGCCTCGGCGATGTGGGGGTTGGGTGCCGGCGAGTGCTTGATGGCTATGGATCCCTGGCGGTTGACTTGGGGGGGGGTCTGGGCTGCCTCGCCGCTGGGGCGGGGCTGTATCCAGCCCGATGGGGGGCATGAGGGTCAGCGGTTGGGGCTGCTCTGCGGCGGTGGGCGGGTCGCTGGTGGGGCCCTGGCCGGTGGCTGTCGGCTGGCGCCGGGTGGCCGGGGTCGTCCCCGGGGCGGGGGGGGCGGGGGGGCCCTGGGCCCCGGTGCTCCGGGGTGGCCCCCTGCCTCCGGGGCCGGGGGACCCGGCTTGGCGCTGGGGGGGGGCGGGCCGGCGGGACGTGCCTCCTCTGGATTTGGCCGGCCCTCACGACCTGGTGACGTCTAGTCACTGCGCCGGGGGCCGGGGCGCCTCTGCTGTGTGCGTGCGGGTGTGTGTGCTGGTGGGGGTGTGTGTGTGGTGGGGCTGGGGGGTGTATCGTTGTCGTGTCTGTGTCGGGATGTGGGCATCCGGGATGTTGGTGTCGCGGGAGCGGCCGTGTGGGGGGGTGTGGATTTCCCCTGTGCTTGTCCTGCGTGTGGGGCTCTGGGGGTCGCGGACGGAGCTGCGCTTTCCGCCGGGGTGCTTGGTTTTCGGCGGACCCGTGGTCATGTCGTGTCGTATCGATGTTGGGGTGTCTGGCGTGGCTGTCGGGGTGTGGGGTTTTGTCCATATCGTTCAGCTCTAGTGTGTGGAGGTGGGGGTTGCGGGGTGGCCGGGTCTTTTCCACGCCGGGTGCCTGTCCTGCCTGGCCGCTGTGTCGGTTGGGGCTGGCCTGCGCTGGTGGTCTCGTACGGGTTGGTCTCGCGTGGTCCGGGGGCTGGGGGCGGTGGACTTGTGGCGTGGGGGGGACTGGTGGCCCCGCGGTCCCCGTCCTCGGTATGTGTGGGTGGGTGTGTGACTGGAGGGGGGGCGTGAATGCGGTTGTGTGTGTGTGTGGCTGCCTGTGGGGGGGGTGTGGAGATGGGTGGGTAGGTGGGGGGGGGGTGCATGGATGATGGGTGTTTGGGTGCGGGGGTGGTGGTGCATTGGTGGGGTTTGTGTGTGTCAGGTTGGGGGGGGGGGGGGGAAAGGGGGAGAAAAAGAAAAAAAAAAAAAAATAGCAGCTCTGCGTGCCTCTTGGGGGGGTTTGCGAGGCCTGGGGATGTTGGGCCAGTGACTCTGGCCCCTCCGCCGACCCTTTCCGCTTCCGTCCCTTTTCCCCCCTCCCTGGCCTGGCGTGGTCGAGCGCCCCCAGGGGCTGAGGCTGGCCCCTCTGTGCTGAACGCCGGACGCCGGGCCGTGGGGGCGGCCATGCCTGCCCTTTCTGCCCTGGGGGGATCCCGGGAGGCAGGGGTACCTAATGCCGGTAACGGCTCTTCTTCCAGGGGGGAATTCATACCCCCCTGGTCTCCCCTTCCCAAGACCCCCCCCCCCTGCTCTACCTCACACACACACACACGTAGGGTTTTGGGGAGGGGAGCGTGTCAAGCGGGCGTGGTGAGGGAGGGCACCAAAGTGCCTTTGCTTGCCACGTCTAGAGGCAGCCTGCTCCCCAGTTTTAACCACACTTAGACACCTAAACACATAAAATAACAACAGCTCACAACCATTTCTGAGGGGCGGGCCATATAGTGTGTGGTAGGAGGGAGGGGCCGGTTGGGGGGACATGCCCCCTACGCGACCCCACTCCCGGCATGACTTGGCACTGCCCCTCAGTTTTAACTGCAAACAACACACATCTTACACACACAGTCATGAGTGGGGGGTGGGGGGGGGGACAGGGTCCTTTCATACCCCGGTCTCCCGGGCGCTACTGGGGGGAGGGGGGGACAGTGGCTACTTCACGCGCCAGTGGTTAAGGCTGGCTGCGTTGCGGGGGATCTGCTGGCCTGGGGGATGCCTGGCCTGCTGCGTCCGGGGGTGGGGGATGGGGGGGGGGGGTGGTGGGGGGAACGTGTTGGGGGCTTGGAACTCGCGGCTCCTTCCCCGGCCCGAGCTACCACTCAGGAGGCACGAGGGCATGGGCAAGAGAGAGGTGGGTATGTGAGAATAATGAATGAGAGTGTGAAAGAGGAAATGTGGGAGGGAGGAACTTGGGCTGGAAGAGGGAGGAGATGTGGGTAAGTGGTTGGAGGAAAGGGGGATGGAGGAAGGAGTGGCATGCTCGTGAGTGTCTAGTAGGGATGGTCGTGAGGGGCTGAAGGAAGGAAGGGCGGGAGTGTGATAGGTCAGAGGGATGGGCGGGGCTGGACATGTAAGGGGGGGACTGTATGGGGTATTGGGGGTATAGGGAGGTGGGGGCGTATGTGTGGGGGGGGGGGGGGAGGGGTTGGTGCAGTTATGTGGGGGGAGTGCATGTGTGTGTTAGAGAGTATGAGGAGGTGGGGGTAGGTGTAGACGGTAGAGGGAGGGAGAGTGTTGGGGGTGGAGAGAGGAGTGAGTGTGGGTATGTAAGGTCGGAGAGCGGAGTGGGTGGGTGTATGCGTGTGTGTGGGGGGGGGTACACAGAGGTGTTGGGTAGGGCTGGGCGGTGTGGGCGGAGGTTCGTACCTCGGTATTCGTGCCGGGCATCTTGGTGTCGGTGCGGTGCGGTGTGGCTGCGGGTTGGTTGGGGGCCGGGCGCTTTGGTGGGGGGTGCGGTTTTGTTTGTGGCTTCCGGGGTTTTTTGTGCGGGGCGGGCGCAGGGGGGATCTGTATCTTGTATGTGGTTGCTCTTGCGGTATTGATGTCTTGGGTGCCTGTGTCTCGGTGTGGGGGGCGGTGACGGTATATCTTCCAGCCCTAGTGTTGGGGTAGGTGTGTGGGGAGTGTGTGTGTGAGCGTGGTGGCGGGGTAGGGGGTGGTAGAGGTGGTGGCGCCCTGGTGTCAGGTGTATGGGGCAGGGACTTTGGGGTGGGGGCTGGCCTGCCCTGGGGGGCGTCGTCTGGGGGGTCCGGTCCTCCTGGGTTTCGGTTGGGCCGCCCGGGTCCGGGGGGGGGGTGGCTGCTCCTGGGCGCTTGGGCCCTGGGCCCGGCGCTGTCTCCGCTCCGGGGGGACGCCCGGCGCCCGGTGGGGTCGGCAGCTGCTGGTCTTGGTCCGCTGGGGCCTGGGCCTCCAGACTGCGGGGGGCTCCGGCTGGGGCCGCCTTTTGCCGCCCTTCGGGGGGATGCATGTCCGCTCTTTGGGGGGGGGGTAGCTGGGATCTGGGCCTCTGGGTGGCTGCTGGGGGCCTGGGTCGCGAGCCTTGCGGGCTTCCTCCTCCTTGCAGAGACGAGGCTGCATCTGCATGACTGTATCACCACGGAGCACCCTTTATTATGCATGTTGACACTGTGACACTGCTTCCCATTGCGATGACTAGGTCGTACCTCTTCTCTACTTCCCATTGCGCTGGCTAGGTTGTACCTCTTCTCTACTTCCCATTGCGCTGACTAGGTTGTACCTCTTCTCTGCGTAGTTCTGCGTGTGTTTGTATGATCTGAGGATATTTAAGCCACCTGCAGGTCCTCCTGTAGGGGATTGCTTGTTTTGTTTTCCAACAGAGACCTTGGTTGTTTAGGGATCGCGGTACAGATGTACCAGTGAACTGTGTAAGTGGATTCATGTTTTCTCTTCTCTCTCTCTCTCCTCTTCCTTACTCCTCTCTCTCTGTTTCACTTTCTATCATTACCTCTATTCACTTTCATTTCTCCCTTGTCAGGCCCAGCAGTATGAAATGGAATGGTGTAATAGACAAATGTTTAAATAAAGAAATAAAATGAATAAACATGATATCAAGTGGAGCCTTATGTTCATAAAGCTCCGCTTGATAAAGCAAAACTGTTCAACAGAATAAAGCAATCAGATTTCCATTCTGCTTGCTTCGATGCTGGACAGGACAAGTAGAAAGAAAAAAAAAAAAAAAAAAAAAAAAAAAAAAGGTTTCTCTGACATGACCGTCAACTGTTTCTATCCGGGACTCCCCGTAATCAGCGTAACCCGCTCCGCTACAGATCAGCCCCGGCTTCCTCTCTAGTCACGCGGCCTACGGACTGGAAAGCATCTGCAACAGGATCTGGATGCTGGACTGGTCTTCCAGCTTCGCCTTTCATCATGTCCATCTTCTAAATTGTGTTACGGTTGTTAGTTGTTGTGTAGCTGGTGATACCGATGGTTCAATTTGGAGCTAGAGCAACGCGGTGACTTCAAAGCTGCCGCATGGCGGCGTCTGACCATAAAAACGTCGCTACGTTTTTCTCTTATTTGCTCATATTTTTCATGTATTTTTCAACTGGCAAATGAATAAATTTAGTTTGGTTGGCAGTTTCATTTCCACTTTAAATCAATCCTGACTTATTTAGAAGCAAAGTGTAAATTAGAGGGATGAAATCTATACTCGCACGCGTGCTCCCATTTTTTTCCCGGTAGTCGCACCAATATATTTTTAGGCGCATATGCGAGTAAAACGCTCGCACTGTACAGCCCTGCCTTCTAAACATTTAACCTCCTGTAACCTTCTTTACCCATTTTCCAGCGGGACCTTTTGCATCAGGAATGAAAACCAAACAATGCGGAATAAAAGTTAACAATTTATTACAGAATCAGAGGCAATACATTACAGAGCTCTGGGTTCAGAATTCTTGCCCTGTCACCAACAGAGTGCTGGAGCCAGTTTGGAAAATCTGACACCTTCTAACAGTCCCTTAAACCCTTTTATCATGTCGGTTGAATCTTGTAGCGTCAGCGACTCCTCCCCCTGCTACAGAACAGCTGGACACACATCCTGGCATCTTCTGGCTCCTTGGTCCCTGAGAGTTTAAAAGAGTGGAAAAATACAGAAGAAGGGGGAGAACAGCAAACAACAAAACCCCTAATACTTTGCGCTCGTCTCCTGTGTCCGGTTTCACATGAAAAGCCAAGTAAAAACAACCCTTTCCTCCTGCAAGATGTTCTCAGGGTCTACAGGTCATAAACTGCCTAAATGATTTGCTACACTAGGTAATAAATGCTAAATAGCCCAGTGAACCACCTCTGGTGTGTTTTTACAGCTGCCACAAAAACACAGGAGAGGGGTGTCCTGGTTCTAACCTCAGAATGAACTCTACAATCTTCATCTGATGTATAAGTCATTTTGCATGAAAACATGGATAATATTTTACACCGATCAAATTAAATGTATTGATCAAACCCATGATGTGGGAACAACATTCTGGTCCCCAACTCAAATTGTGTGAATCAGTCACATTGTTTAAAAGTTCACAGCTTGCAATGTATGTCCTGACAGTATACGAACCGACGCTCGGATGTGATCTGACTACTCACACTGTTCATCCTCAAAGACAAGTCAGGAGCTGTGTTCAAAATCATCCACTCATCCACTCACTCCCTATACCCTACATAGTGTATATGATGTAGTCCACTATATCATGTACACTATGTAGGAGCGACGGGAGGACATTTCGGACATTACATGGGGTGACGTTGGTAGATGCGCTGCGACATGCAGTGGCGAAACTTCAATAAAGTTTTTTTTTTTAAAGACGTGCAGTAGCGGTAGCTAACAGTTATGAACAAGAGACACCTTTCCTGCTACGAAGAAATACCATTATTGTTAAAAGCTCCACAACAACGCCACTAAAGCAAATGTTGGTACTTTAACGTTACTTACGTTTACTTACATTTAAAGTTGTACTTCCATGGTCATTTCATTAATATTTCTGTGTTCTCCATTATTATTGAATGCATTCTGCATCGTTTCTGTTTAAAAAAAAACCTTCTGGTATCTTTGTATCCAGCTGTATTTTTATACTAGAAGAGAGGCTTGTGGTCCAACGGCAGCTTTTCCGGGTCCTTCTCATGAATTTCCGTCTGATTGGCTGCCTCCCATCAGTGTATGAAGGAAGCTCCGCCCTCCACTCTTATTTCGTTACAGACAGGAAATAGAGCCGACAAACAAGTTTGTTCCGCCATGCTAACAAACAGTTAGCTAATTAGCTTCTCAACTCCGAAGCTACAGTCGTGCCATCTTTACTTCTAGTGTGTAGTGGAGGGTTACCTGCCTTCCAATGGACAGATAGAAACCCCACGTGGGATACGCTATTTGCAATGTGACGTAGAACTGCGAGGCTGTTCCCGATTCGCTCTTTTCTTCGTATTGTTTCTCTGATGAGAAAGCACAGCCGACTGGGGAGAACGCAACGCTAGCAAGTCAGCATGTGTAAGTAAACAAGGGGAAACCCTCCGTATTTCAGAAGGAGCAAGTTAAACGGGTTTTCAGTGGAAGGAGGCCTTTAAGCTGCTTCGCCATTTTTCTTCTTCTGCGATCACAAAACATGGCCGCATTGCATTGTGGTATACGGGAGTACAATGTAGGGTACATCGCTTGTACACTTACTTTCGCGGTGCATTGTGGGTATTTTGTAGTGGACGATGTAGTGAATGAAAAGTAGTCGACAGAATTCGAACTACACTACAAAATGGCGTGCTCACTATATAGTGCGCTACATCCGTGATAGGGAGCGATTTTGAACACAGCTAGGGTCTTGAACAATCTCGACATGCAACGCAATAAATACAGCTAGTCGTAGAAGAAGAAGACAGAGAAGAAGATGACAATAACAACAACAGCAGCAGCAACAATAGTATGCTATCACCAAAAAAAATCGCACTGCCTTGGAGATTTGCGTTCTTCTTTGTGAAGAATTCGCCAAAAATATAAAAAGGCAACAACGTTGTGTGTGGACGAGGAATTGGCTGACCAGACGTGGGCTGTACGGTCTATCGATTCTACAACAAGAACCACGTCCAAATAACAACATGGGTCGCCATGCTGCTTCCGGTTTACTTCCATTTTTGTTTCACGCGTGCGAAATGTGAAAATCTCTGGGGAAAGAGTTCTCAGTCTGGTCGTGGCTCCGCTTAAACGTGGGATTCACTCACAAGCCATGACCAAAATATCAAACAGGTTGGCACTTTCCGACGAGCTCCAGATCACGAATCGTGAGTCGCAAGAAAATCAAATCGCTTTTCGTGACCCCCTTACACAACGCACGATATACGATTTGGCCAAGAGTCGGCCCGATCAACAAAACTGTCTCACGACTGGAAAATCGACTCAAAAACGGCCAAAAATCGTACAGTGTATGCCGAGCTTAACTTAGTAAGCGCTTTCACAGATAAAATTGGGGACAATTAATCGAATCTTAATCATGATTACAATTTTGCCTTTTCATGATCACAAAAACACTGTAATCGAAGAAAAACGATTAATCCTGAAGTGAACAGACTGGTGGAGTTACAGGAAGCAAACTGCAGGGAGTATAGAACAGGAATACATGTAGACTTGGTATTCATTTTTATTATTGCTATTATTATTTTAAATGATATTCTTATTTTACTCCTTTACTTGTTTCTAATTTAATTCCTGCGTTCATTTTTAAAGTTATATTTGAATTTGAGTTTTGGTGGTTCAATAAACACTTTTTTTTTTTAAATCAATGAATAATCGTGTATATTAATCATGATTTCAATATCAGTCAAAATAATCGTGATTATAATTTTTTCCATAATCGTCCAGCCCTAGATAAAATCACAAAGTGCTGCACATAAAGGGTGTAATAATACAAAATAATTACAGGAGATAAAATAGTAAGAGTAGTAGAAGTAGTATTATTTAGTTAACCATATTGCATGTGTATATGTAGGTATGTGCATGCAGGTGGTGGGCATGTATGTAGGTGTATATGTATTGTACATATGTGCCTTATTATGAGTGTATGTGCTATATGTCAAATGTAGAAGTGTCTGTATATGTAGTATTTTTTTTTACTATTAAATTAGGGACAATATCTCTGATTAATGTCAATTAAAGGGATTAGAAGCAGGAATTTAAAAACAAACATGCATTTCCATTTTTTTAATACTAATGGGTGATGAAGCGCTAAATACCAAAAATAACGTTTCCACCCACGTTTCTCTCCGTTGCCGTGAACAGGCTGTGTGCTGCAAAATGTGCTGCAATTCGGTGTCCGAATTTCCTGCGCTGCCCTGCGGACGTGTAGTCAAATGATGCTACATCCGCAGTTTTGATCCAGGAAGAAGACGGTTGCGATAAATTCAAACACTGTAAGCGATAGTTATGGATTCTTCTGCCGTCAGCAAACAATCCAGATCAACTGAAAGACGCTTAAAAGTGTAACTACGAAGAAAAAGGTGAGAAAACAACATTATAGCTTCAGTTTGTGCACGCTCCCGTGACAGCTTGGCTCGTGGCTGCAGTTACCTGAAGCACCGGTCGCGAGTTTTGTTTCTTAATCTTGCCTCTAGTCCCTTTAAGGGAAGTGCATCTACATGTGTGTATATATACTCTATATATATTCATATATATAGAGAGACTAATCTGAAGAGCGTTTTGTGTTCTGCGCCATCTTGCATCAAAAAGACAAGTTTATGATGATAGAAAATGGATTGGAAAAATAATTGATCAATTATTAGTTGATTTCAGGGTTGCATACAATGGGGTTCAACAGGGACAAGTCAAGAGATTATGTATGAACTTCACAGCAAACACAAGTTCATAAAAAACAAACCAACAATATAAAAAGGAGAAAAAATAAGTGCTGAGATTATTTTCATTTGTGCACATTAGTTCTATCAGCTATGAGAAATATAACAAGTGCTTCCTCGAAGCATTATCAGCGGGGAGTTCAGATCAAATCTCCAGCTTTCATGTGCTTTGGTCTTTCTTTAACTTATCGACCAAGTTGAAGATGTTAAACGGCGCTTTCATGTTCTCAACAGATGTGTATTTCTGATTCTGTCAGGTTCAGAGTATTTTCATGCTTTAATGCTGCTGCTGTGCAGTAGGGAACCTGTTTTCTCCAAACAACAAAGCTCATTAGTCACTCCTCAGGGAACAGACAGAAAAGGCTTTCTCCCTGAAGAGGAAACCATAAAAAGAAAATGTGCCTGTCATATTTAGCTCTGATGTCATGTTCACTCTGGGAGTTCTTTCTTTTATAATGTGAGAAGGTTTCACTGTGTCAGGACAGAAAATGTACTGTAAAAGATATTGAGGATTAATACAGCTCTGAGCTGCTAAATATGCTGCATTAGAGCTGCAAGATGGTGTGTTGGAGGCTAAAAATGTTTCTAGGCTCATGTTCCCGATGAGTTGATGCAAATTTAACTCTAACGCTGTGTATCATATTTGAAACATACAGTTTCTGAGCATCATTTTATGGGCTATGGGTATATGCCCAACTCTACTACTTCCTGATCTTAAAGGGACATTATGTATTGCAAACAACTCGCTAGTACTTTTCATGCTGCATTCGTGTGAAACCGGGCAGACGGACGACAGCCGCTGCATGTAAAGGCATAAACTGCCTCTATGTGAAGACGTGGTCCGTCAGTTACAGTGACTTCAGTCCACATCTGAAATGTTGTCATGGCGATGTCGTATTGTTTTTCCCTGACCCATATTTTACCGTCTTTCTCTGGGCCTCTGTGATTAAAATTACATCTGGTTTGTTACCGACGGCCGTCTGCCCGACTGCACGTGAACCCAGCATCAGTGTAACGCCCGGTTCCTCCTTACTGCACGCAAAATTGCAAATTACAGGATGGTAGGGGAATGTGCCGCCTTTTTACGCCTCTGATTGGTTAGAAGGCCTCTCCCCAATTGGCTAGCTCATCTGGCCCTGAAGTGTCATCTCACGTTGAGCCAACCTAAACACTTCCCCTGTCCTTTTTCCCTAAACCTAAGGTTTGAATGAGCCAATCAGAGACGAAAAAGGCACTGCCTTCCCCTACTTCTCAGTTCACTACCACGAACTGAGCTGAAAACTCCGGTGTCTGTGGTGAGTTTCTGTGTTTTCCTACTGTCACGCTCCTGCTGAACATAAAAACATGGCGACACGACATGGCAGCCACCACCGAGCCACCTGCTCCATGTATATACGAATGATACGAACGGCAAATTCAGAGCTTACAGGAGCACTTCAGTTTGTTGATGGGAGTGATTACTGATTAATGAAAAAACACTTTTGAATGAAATAATCTTTTGTGAAAAGATAACAGGAGAACTTACACACAATCCCTATAAAGGCAGAGTGAATGATGTTTTCAGGAGCATTTTTTACTATATTGCTTAAATCTACTTCATACCCCGATTGCAACCAATTAATTAAATGCTCTGACACAAAAATAGAAAAATTTAGTCACCTGTGGAACGGACAGTACTGAAGAAACCTGTCCAATCGTCATGAACGGGCTCGTTCTTAACAATTAAATGATGATATGTCCATCAAACTCAAGTGCCGTTTGGGCGATTATCGCTTTTAGAAACGTGGCTCCTCAGCTGTTTACTAGCAAGCTAACAAGCTATCCACTTGGCTGTGATTGGTTATCTGTGCTCGTAAACCATCGGCGCACACATTCCTGCACGCTGGAGGCGTAGTTTCGGGCAGGTGTATTTTTTTCAAATGTAACTTGCTCGAACCGTTTTTCCAGGATCCCCTACCCTGCTTTTAAGCCAGCTCCTGTCAGTCTGTCACAGACTGATTAATCCAGGTGTGTCTGGCCATTGTCCTCATGGTTATTGAGGTCAGACACTCCTGGATTGATCAAATCATCCAATAATGAAAGACGGGAGACAAAAGCTGTGTCTCATGTTGCAGTCTGCACACTGTAAAATGCGGATTTGTTGGCTGCATATGTCACAGCGGCGCATCAAGTACGGTCCCGTTTCAAAAGCATAAGGAGCCTCTGATTCCACCCTCTGTTTAGCCTGAAATGGTCTGTATCCACTCACCTATCACAGAATTTATTGCAGACAAGATTTTTTTTTTTTTTAATTTACAAAATCAGAACGTAAAAACACTCATGAGGGGAGTGACAAGGAGTAGTATCATACTGTACATGGTTACATCAAAAACAACCAGAGTATCGTACCACTACTGCGCTGTTAGAGGCAGGTTTAAGTCAGAAATTTCACATGGCGCTAACAATCTAGCCGTTATTAGAGCAGCTCTGCCATCAACCCCACATGGGTGCTCTATTGTCTGTGATTGCTTGACCCAACGCACCTAAGAAATTGGAAAATTGAAAAAAAAAAAAAAAAGATTTATTTATTTGACTGAGGTGGTGAAGCTGAGCTCCGGTTGGCTCCTGCCCACTTTAACCCCCTGCTTATGAGGCAGTGAACCCAGTTTCCTTGAATATTTAGAAATAAAATATTCAAAGAAACACCTTTACCTTTAAATTCTTGAAAAAAAAACAAAAAAACTTTTCAACAGTTTGTCTGTTTATGAAACATTTACTTGTGTCTTTAACACTTTCCATTACTTTGCTCCAAATTTAAACACAATTTAAATCGGAACAGGTCTGCAACCTTTACAATCCAAAGAGACCTTTTTCAGCTCAACCCCGCTAAATAAGTCGTTTAGAGCTGCAAATGTTCCATGGCCTTCTGAAAAACTGCAACTTATCATTTTTGATAAATGCTTAAAATTAGCTGTTTTTGTAAAAAAAAAAAACAAAAAAAAAAACTTCCAAAAAGAGAATAGATACAGTCGTTCTCAAAATTATTCATACCCTCCATAAAGAAGGAAAGAAATCAGCTGTCAGTTAAGTTTAAATTGATTAAAGTAACAAATGAAAATTCTATGAAAACCATGACATTGATTTTGAATTGTGGTTCAACAGAAACACACACACACACCAACACACACAAAAAAACCCTAAACATCAACAAAAACAAGTAAACACAGATACTGGGGCTCCAAAGCAAAAATTTTGTCGAGCAACACTTGGAGGTAATCACTGCAATCAGGTGTTTTCTCTAATATTCAAAAAGACTTCTACACCTGTTGACAGGTATTTCAGTCCACTGTTCATGGAAAAGATGCTCTAATGTGTCTGGGACAGTTTTCTTTGTTTGTTTTTTTTAATGATCACTTTTAGCCATAGTTCAAAAGCAATATTTTATTTCACTAGAAAATAATTTTGTATTATTGTTTCTTTGTTTCCTGTGATTTGAATTAATATTGTGAATTTAACATTTTCTTTAATTGGGGTAGTAATTTTGCAACTGTACATTTTTTTCAATCCGGTTTTCTTCAGTGGGACTTCACAGTATTTTTAAAAAAAGGTTAAATAAATAAATAAAAATGTACATATTTGTGGGAAATTATGCCAAAAAAGCCCCAAATTTCCAAACTAATGACATGAGATATAGATTTAAAAGAATATCCCTGATGGGCTACTTTTAGTGTCATTATGTTGTGGAAATTTAATGCATTTATTCCCTGAAAAAAAAAAAAAAAAACAACAACAACATAAAAATGCTAAAACCTACAAATAGATATAAACTTAAAAATTTTGTTTTTTTTTTAAATCTTTTTTAGTCCAAGTTATTAAGTGCCACTGTGGAAAGCCCAGAGCGGCTCTGGAACTGCAGGTTGAAGACCCCTGTAGACCACCAGATGGATTTTCCTACAGTTTGGATGAAGCATTCATATTCACTCCAGAATCTACTGACCTTATTCTTCTTTTTATTTATTTATTTTTTTTAAATCAAGCTTCTTTGTTTACATTTTTTTGGATCATGATTTTATTTATATATTTAACAACAACATTATTGGTACATTGATTTATGCTACACTTAAAACTTAATTGTTAAAACTCTCACTTAAAAAACCACACATTATATTTAACCGATACATCATTAATATATAAGTATTATATTATGCCAAGTAATTAAATTATTAGATTATTACTCATTTATGTCATTATTTCACTATTAATGAATGATAAAATAAAGCTCACAACATTATGATTTCTCTTTGGGGATTAATAAAATACTTATTCTGCTTGATATAAATTCATGACAAGAACACCATCTTGTAGTTAATTATACATTTGTTTGACTGACGCACTAAATTCACTTTATACATGCATATGCATTCATAATTAACAATTTTCTGGTGGTATTGTTGGGGAAATGCTTGGTGCCTTGCGGGTGTGTTTGAGTGTGCTGCCAGTAGCATATGGATTTGGCCCAGTTCATAATAAAATGGGGACGGATGACAGAGTAATGGCAGCCATTACTCAGAGCTGTCAGCATGTGCCCACCTGACTCCAAACACTCCCTGCATCTCCACCTTGGTCTGTCTTTCCATCTCCATCTGTCCCTCCATCCCCTCTGACAGCCTTCATTTATGGATTGGGGCTCGTCACTAATGCCAGTCAGGGTTTCTGGGGTTGGAGGCTTGAGAGACAGGGCGGCATGAAATACGATGAGACGTCAGTGATCCATGTGTGGAAATGGGGTCAGCGCAGCAACAAAAAAAGAGAAAATTGAGATAAATATAGATGCAGCATGGAAATAATGTAATGAGAACATAAAATGAACATTCTTCTTATCTGTTATTACAGTAACCAGATGAAAAAATATTACCAGTTTTCAAAAAGAGACATTTCCAAGCAAGTTTGAGCAAAACAAAGCAGAGTTTGATCTGAGAGGTCTGTGTCAGAGTTGGAAGGTTTTGCTTTTATCCATCAGTCACACTCACACATCAGCGCTCTGAGGGTTCAATGCCTCGTCCAAGGACACTTCACTAGTGAGGTCTGATAAAGCGGTGTGATTATAATCAGTGCCATAAACAATGATTACGATCAAGAAAATGAGGCACCCTCTTTGTTCTGAGATGATCAGGGTATGTCCACTAAAGACACTGTTTGACAAACCTCAGACCAGTTCAGATGATTCACACTAAATTTAAATCTATTTATAGCATAAACTCTTTGACATGAACCATCTCGTTTTCAAGTGGGTCCTAGATATTTTCCCCCAAAAGCAAAACAGACAAACGAGACAGATGCAGCTGTACAAACAAATATGTTTGACAACATATGTTTAGTACATGGTTGCTAGACATAAGGTTACAAAAATTTTAGACACACTAAAAAGAAAACAATTATTAATTTAAAACAGAAGCATTCATTCATTTTCTGTACCGCTTGTCCAGTTCAGGATCGCAGGGGTTGCTGGAGCCTATCCCAGCTATTATCAGGCGAAAAACAGAAAACAGAAACAATATTTGGAAATTTAGAGCCAAGAGAAAGGAGGTTATATAACACTATCTCCTCGTAAAACCTTTTCTTAACCATGGCGACCTAGAGAAGGCTGTTCACGCTTTTATCAGTGCCTGGCTGGACTACTGTACACTGCTGCCAACTCTTGAGGAAGAAAAGTTGCTATTGGCTGCCCCAAAAGTTGCTAAATGACGTGATTGCAACAGATGATCAATTTTGCGCATGCGCAGTTCCATGAAACAGCATCAAATGTAGTTATCGTTTGACATGCTAAGTAGCCAATTTACAAGGGTACTGAAGAGGTGACATACACATCTGAGTCATGGTGCAAAGAAGGCCCAGCTGTGCCACGAGGCATCATGGGAAATAAGCAGCGACTGTTACAATAGGCTATAATGAAAGATTTACGATTACTAACATAGTTGTCAATGGACATTACGGCAGAAACTAAATGAAATAATGCCATAGGAAAGCCAAAACACGCTTTATCATGCTTAGGCGGGGTCAGACGTCGACTCCACCCACATTACTGCGTTGAGTCGTTATTCTAACCGTTTCCTCTATCCCTAATGGTGCGTTCAGACCGACTGTGGCAGACGCAGCAGAGCGTCAGGTTTACATGCAAAGTCTATGTAAATGCGCGTTATGGAGCGTCAAACCTTCTTGCGGCACGTTTGGAGCGTTTTGGCGTTCGCCGCGCTTGATGCCCCGCGGCAGGTGCGGCAAAAGTTCAGATTTTCCAACTCCGGTGTTGCCGTGCCTGCCGCGCGTCGGAAAATCTGAACTTATAATGCCGTCCCGAGGCAGGACTGTAGGTCATTAAGCTGGGGTGGATAGGATGAAAGCTGAACGCGCCCACCGTCGGCGTGCGGTTCCTGAAGTAAACGGTGCAACTAACTAAACTCAGAACACATCTAAACAGTCTGCTGAATCCCCACACGGCTTTGTGGAGTAAATAGAGCTCAGTTTTATCTCACACAGAGAAGGAAAACAGCCGGATCCACCACCACTCTACAGTCTTGCGGCGCGTCAGCAGCTTTTTGGTCTCTGAATGTCAGCGTCTGATTTTATGTGAACCAGCGTCAAACTTTGGGCGTCAAGCGCGTTTTTGCTGCTGACAACCCGTTCGGTCTGAACGCACCATATGTCCTAACCCCAACTAGAGTGCCTAGAGAGAGAGAGTGGCGTCAATGGAAGTTCAAAAATCTGGCCGCTCACTGGCCCTCAAACAGTTCCCCGAGGTGCTTGGTGGGACATTCTAAACATTAGGAAAACCACAACAATCACTAAATAATGTCAATAAATGCTAATGTTATGTGGTTGAAGCAAGCGGCAACCTTAGGTGGCCAGCAATGACGCCACCCGGAAAAGGCCATTTTTTGTCGTTCTCCCTTCATCCGCTAGGGGCTGCAAGACTGAGCAAATCCCCACAGACTCCCATGTTCAAAATGGTAAATTCTCTACAAGTCTGGACTTGCAACAGCATAATATTTTAATGCATTGCAAATAAATTGAGTTCTATTCTTGCTTATCACAAACTTACTCTACTGATTGATGCATAGTAAATCAGTCCTTCCCCCCCAACACACTAAAGACAATGCATTCCCTGAAGACTTCATCTACAGAATCAAACAGGTCAGCATATAAAGCTGTTTGTGTCATTCCCAATGTTGTCCTTGATAGTCCCCATCATGGTGGGGGTGCTCCAACCGCTCAGAGAAAGGCGTCCGAATGTATTGCTTCCCCACAGACAGGGACAGACGACAGACATGGGTGGCTACAGTCATAACGAGAAATTTATGTCACAAACAAAAATTGCAACAACAAAAAAGTTAGGTAGTTATTGAAACAGTTGCACTTCTGCATACTTTAAAATACCACACCACAAGGAATTTTTTAGATTCTTTTAATTAAATGAAGAACAAAGAACAGAAAAAAAGCAAAAACCAAGTACAGTTGTAAAACAACATCGGCAACCTCAGAACAGCTGAAGAGGCTTCAGGACATTCTTGGACAAGTGCAGAGACATAAGCAGAAGTCCCACATGAAGCATCTCCCTGCACCCTGGCAATGCTGTCTAGTGCAGGAAATACAAGGCAGAGAAAAAAGTGTCAGGGTCACTGAAGTACAGCATAACCAGCCACTGATGATCAAGTTGCCTCAGGTTATTAATGGTTGTATTTTATATGTAAGGATTAAACAACGAGCAATGCATTACATCTGTAAAATGACAACAGCAGACACACTTGTTGATTTGGTTGTCTGACCAGTTATAATAGTATAATCAGTTTACAAAACCACAGTCATAATCGATATCAGTGATTTATTATAAGCTTTACCGCAGCCTCAGTGATATCACATCTATTTATAACTGCAATCACTTCCCTATATGTTAACCTTGCCACTACTATAAATCGGCAGAGTTGGATTGCATTATATTTGGGTATTTTTTTGCATTTATTTGCACATTTATTCAACTAGCATAAGATTTTCAAGTTTATACAATTTTTTCTTATGCTTTTAAATATTTGTCTCCCTCTTTTTTTAAATCCCTCTGTAGTATTGTAGTATTTAGCGCTTCATCCCCTATTAGTATTAAAAAAAATGGACATGCATGTTTGTTTTTTTTAATTCCTGCCTCTAGTCCCTTTAACTTGCATGTTGGAGGAAGAGGAGAGGTGGCTTCGGCGGCAGCAAAACTGTCTGTGAATTTTTTTCAGGCTGGGAATTTTAATCCATATTAATGATCATAATTAATATAGCAGTTACTAAACAAACGCTAGTCATATAAACAGTAGATTGACAAACATGGTTAAATATAATATTTTATTCATTTGTAAGACTTGATATTGGCTTATATTTGTAATTTTAATACTTTGAATTGAATAGTTAAATGTGTACAAACGCTGTAAATAACCCTGACTTAAATCACTACTTTAATGTTGTGTTGAGAAGCCAAACAGTAATAGATCGAGAAATACAGCATTATTTGTCTAAATAGTTAACCCCTTACTGCCTTAATTTATTTGCAATTATATAAAGACAAAATCAATACAGGGAAAAAAATCTAGATCTAAAAAATAATACAAAAAAAGTAAAGTAATGGAACCAGATGAAGTAAAATTTAATTTCAAATAAATAAATAACAATTAATAAAGATATTGAAAAAATATTTTAAAAAATAGATATATGACTGAATAAAAGTAAATGAATGAATACAGTCAAGATGATAAAAAAAAAAGACAAACAAGGGTGAGTTACGGTTTTTCAAGATCTCCGGTTTGGAAAAAGAAAAAGAAAAAAAAATCAGATTGTAAACTGCTGAAGTGTCAGGGGGCGCCAAGTGGCTGACAGCTGCAGTCTGAAGGAAAGAGATTAGCAACATGCAGCATGCCGTGTGTTCTCCAGCTAGTGATCCCTTTGTGACTGATAATTGTGGTATCCTTAAAAAACTACTCCGTGATTCTGTCCTTGCAGATAGTTTAAATAATGAGGAATCAATCAGCACCACGTACTATGAAGCTCCTCCCTCCACAAACGGCCGTGCTCAGCTGGGAGCAGTCATGTGGAACATGTCATCGTGTTTGCAGGAACCAGTAAACAATATTCCAGTCATACCAGTGTGTCTGTGAAGTTGCTGCTTTGCTGTGAGAATGAACCGGACACTACGACCCTGGATAAGATCGTCCTTGTTTGCTGTGCATTTGCAAATGTATGCTAAATCGTTGTTGCCAAGACGAGCACTGAAGCTAACATGAGTTGATGAAAACTCCGGTTACTTTCTTTTATCTGTCATTTACTCGTAATGTTCGACACCACTGACATCTGTCTGGTCACACTTCTCTAACATTAACAGAGCAAAATTACAAATACTACCACGTTACAAACTGATTGTGAAGACTAAATAATTCACAGTGCATCAGCCGCATGTCTCCACGGAGGACGGAGGTAAGCGGTCCAGACTACTGTCCCACTCTGAGCCATCCAGCTCAGATGGGTCCAGTCCGGATATGTCCCCTAGTTTCTCCAAATAAGTCTTCTTTGTGCGAGACATTAAATTATTTCTGTACAGCTTTTCTCCTTTGCTCCTTTTCCCTCCAATGTTAAAACTCCCGTCAGCTCTCGTTTTGACAGTCAAACCTGTACAAACATCATGGCGGCGCGACTCCGCTTCGCTCAGAATAGGGGATTATCACGCTTCCGCGTTCCGGTTTCCGGAAGTTGAAACATTTGAAGCTTCCTCTTCCGGACCAGGAATGGCTCAATCCAAGTCTCGATGTTGCTGCTCTGTTCCATTGTGTACATCTAATAAACAATGCCAGCCGTACCTAAGTTTTCATGGATTCCCGACTGAAAAGACACTAAGGAAGAAGTGGATGAAAGCGATTTGTCGGAGTGAAGGACCGAAATTTAAAATAAAATAAAACAAGGTTGCACGTATGTCTGTAGTCGGCACTTCAATGATGCAGACTACACTACAGCTAGCGTTAGCAAGCTCGCGTTAGCTGACGTTACCAACTTTTCGCTTGTGAAAACATACAAGCGTCTGAAGACTGGGTCTGTACCCTCCCGTTTCCAGTGGAACAACTGGGGACTGCCAAAAAAAAGGAGACGCTTTCAGATGCTTGTGTGTTTTCAGCCGCACAAAGTTAGGCACGTCATCGAGCTGGCTAATGCTAGCCTGCCAACACGACTGTGCAGACAAACAAACGTGTGTCGTTTTATTATAAAGTTCGGTCCTTCACCGCGGCGAATCGGTCGTTTTGATCCACTTCTTCCTTAGCATCACTTCAGTCTGGAATGAAAACTTGGCATTGGCGTTTATCCGATTTACAAAGTTTAACAGAGTAGTAGCTGGCGGACTACTGTTAGCAGGTTAGCATTAGCCAGCTTGATGACGTGCCTAACTTTGTGCGGCTGAAAACACACAAGCATCTGAAAGCGTCTCCTTTCTTGGCAGTCCCCAGTTGTTCCACTGGAAACGGGGGGGTACAGACCCGATTTTCAGATGTTTGTGTGTTTTAAGACGCACAATGTTAAGCACGTCAGTAAACGCTAGCTGGCTAATGCTAGCATGCTGTGAAGTGCCGGTGTTGTGCCCCACCGGCGACAAACAAACAAACAAACCTTTTTTTATTATAAAGTTCGGCCCTTCACCGCGGCGAATCGATCGCTTTGATCCAGCTTTTGATCCAGTATCACTTCAGTCTGGAATGAAAACTTAAGTATGTTTGGAGTTTATACGATTTAAACAGTATAACAGAGCAGGAACGGCTGTTGTTAAAATGGCCCGGAAGAGGAAGTGCCCAAATACCGGGAAGTTCCGGTAAGCGTGATAATCCCCCATTGTCAAGTGACTCCTCAGGCTCTATAAAATGTTAAGAAGAAAGTTATTGAAAAAACACCTGTCCAGGTGGACTTCCAGTCCACATTCAGTCCGAGGCGTCCAGCTGCTCTCTACCTTCAGTACAATCCACCTAGAATACGAACTTTATTCCTTCTTTGGTCTTTCCTGCGTTTCAAGTCTCCTCAGTTTTTATGCTTACAGGCAGGCAGATCCAACATGAGACATAAGCTACAAACCCTTTTTGTTAATTTTTTGAATCACGGCCTCGAGGCAATAAGAATAGCAGAGTTGCAGAGATATCAAGTGGTCAGATTGGGAAAGATTGGATTTTTATTTTGGGTACAAGCGTGTCACAAGGTTGCTGCCAGACACTGGGCTGCCGCACACTCACTTTTTTTAAATCTGCAAGCAGTGGGAGTTTTACTGAACTGATTGGCAGCAGCTGGAGAGAGGGCTCCTCCACCAATGGATACTTGCTGCATGTTGTAAGCTGTAGTGTGGACAGCAGACAATACAGCACGCAAACGAGCACGGGGGGGTGGGGGGCAGACCCCCAGCTGCATTGGCTTGGTGACATTGGGTCACTGCGAGAGTCAGTACCCTGAACTACGGCACAACGAGGGTGGTGGCTGCCTGCCAGGAGCCTGGGGCAGCTGCTGGATCCAAGAGAAGGCACACAGCTTGAGGCACGGCCCCCGGGAGCTGGGGCTGGCAAGAATCTGGGGGGCCGCTGGAGACGTCCGACCATAAGAAGGTGCGTCTCTCTAGTCTACGGCACAGCCGCCGGGAGGTACAGCTGAACAGCTTACGGCCACTACATCTATAGCAAAAAACATTTTTCATTTCTTTTTTATTACTTTCAGAACTTAGTCTAATTTGTTTATATGTTTATTTTGTTTCATTAATAAAGTTTTTATTTTTAATCCCTACTGGCAATGGCCTTCCTTTCTTTCCCCTCCAGCAGTCGCTGGTATCCTAAAGGCAGGATGGATGATGTTTTCCAGGAGCATTTTTTACTATATTGCTTAAAGTCTTCTTCACACCCCGATTGCAGACAATTAATTAAATGTTCTGACACAAAAATGTGAAAAATGAATCAGGACTGGAAAAACCCTATCCAATGAAATTGTAATGGCCCGTGCTTATTGCTTGAATGGTTATATGTCCATCAAACTGAACTCCCATTTGACCCCTCCCACACTCCCTGCGCGCGCTCGTAACTCGCTTTGAGCGTGTCACGGTGCACATGAACATGGCTGTTTGCTGCCATCTATGCCGCTCTTTGCTCTTAAAATTCACCGAAAAGAAAAAAAAAACACAGATGTGGATCAAGTCATGGAGGTGTTGGTGTTTGCAGTGAAGATGTTTTACACTGAAAAGGAGTTGGAGGAGAGATAATTATCACCTTTTTTTTTTGCTTTTTCCTCTGCTGTTTACTGGCAAGCTACCAATCTATCCATTCGGCTGTTCTCAGTTATCTCCGCCAACAACCATTGGCGCACACATTCCTGTGCTCTGGAAGCGTGGTTTCGGTTGGGTGTATTTTTTAAAGGGACTAGAGGCAGGAATTAAAAAACAAACAAACATGCATGTTCATTTTTTCTTAATACAAATAAGTGATGAAGCGCTAAATACCAAAAAGAGCGTTTCCACCCACGTTTCTCTCCGTTGCCGTGAACAGGCTGTGTGCTGCAAAATGTGCTGCAATTCGGTGTCCGAATTTCCCGCGCTGCCCTGCCGATGTGATGTCAAATGATGGTACATCCGCAGTTTTGATACAGGAAGAAGCATTGTTGCCAACTTAGCGACTTTGTCGCTATATTTAGCAACTTTTCAGACCCCTTTAGCGAGTTATTTTCAAAAAAGCGACTAGCGACAAATCTAGCGACTTTTCCTGGTGATCATGGAGACAGATAAAGTTTATATCGCTCCACCCGTTCATCAGGAGCTGCCTTCTGTCAGCCCTTCCCTGTTTCCCAGCACTCACTCGCTACTTCCGCTGTTCCTTTGCAGACAGCAGCCCTCCTGAGCCAAAAGTATGTGCCCGACCACGCCTCCTCATCTACATTATTTCCCATGATGCCTTGTGGGCACAACTGGGTCTTCTTTGCACCATGACTCAAATGTGTATGTCACCTCTTTAGTACCCTTGTAAACTAGCATTACTGTATATTAAAAATAGATGTAAGAGAAATGATTATGAGATCCTGTGCATGCGCGTGACCACATTTATGTGTTGGTGACGTCATTAGGCGACTTTTGGCTCAGCCAATGGCGACTTATCGTCATAAAGTGTTGGCAAAGCTGGGAAGAAGACGGTTGCAGTAAATTCAAACACTGTAAGCGATAGTTATGGATTCTTCTGCCGTCAACAAACGATCCAGATCAACTGAAAGACACTAAAAAGTGTAACTACGAAGAAAAAGCGTAGTAAACAACATCATAGCTTCAGTTCGTGCACGCTTACATGACGGCTCGGCTCGTGGCTGCAGTTACCTGAAGCGGCAGTCGCGAGTTTCGTTTCTTCATCTTGCCTCAAGTCCCTTTAAAATGTAGCTTTGTCTAACCGTTTTTCCAGGATCCCCTACCCTGCCTTTAACACCAGCACTCCAACAAATTTTCTGATTTCCCCCCACACCACCACCAACCACTTCGACCCCCCTCACTCACCCCCCTCACTGCCATAGTTAAATTGGCCCATTCACTCTCCATTGTTTTACAAATCAGGTAATCTAAAATCTTGCAGTCACGTTCTGAATGTCACTGCCACTTCACTATTTCACCTCAGTGTGCGCTCAAGAGCATGTGTGAGTATATAACTAACACATAACTAACTAAAACACAATTAAAATAAGTTACTATACAATTTTTAATATCTACAATATTAACATTACTGGTGTGCAAAGCACTGAGTATTTGTATTTGCTGAGGGGGAAAGTATTTGTATGTCAAAATCGGGTGAATTAAAAAAAAAACACACAACAAAAAAACCCCCAAAAAACATTGAAGACGACATGTATAAAGACTGCCTTGCCTGGGGATTAAACCCACCACCATTCACTCACCAGACTGTTACTTTAACCGCTGCGCCACAGAGAAACACACTCAACATACATTTCTCCATCGTCGTGGGCAGCGTGTCGGTTCCATCTTACTTTTGATTCACTGCGTTTGAAATCACTCCGTTTAAAACACCTTTCCATCTTATTTTAGACAAGTATCATTGCAGGGGCCCACAGATCTGGAATGAGTTCAACGATGAGTTTAAAGTGTTGAAATCTATCTCCACCTTTAAAAACATGTTAAAGACAAAACTCCTAAATTTGTATGTACAATGAAACATTTAGCTCCTGAATGTATCTGCTATGAGACAGCGTTGTGTTTTGTTTGCTGTTTCTGAGGGATGTGGATGCTGTATGTGCTGTAATGTGTACTGTATGTAGCCCAGTGTTTCTCAGTTCCAGTCCTCAGGACCTGCTGTCCTGCATAACTTCTAGGCAACCCTGCTTTCACACACCTGAATCAAATGATTGGCTCGTTAACACGCTGCAAAGAACTTGATAAGGAAGTTCATTCATCTGAATCAGGTGTGTTGAAGTAGGAACACATCGAAGATATGCAGGACAGTGGGTCCAGAGGCCTGGAATTGAGAAAGACGGATGTTGCTGATGTGGCATATTTCATTTTTCTTACTTTTGTTTCTTCCTTTTTTCTCCTTCTTCTTAGCATTGGTACTTTTCACTATGTCCACAGGCTCCTCCTATAAGTTTTTAATAGCTTCTTAGGAGTCCTGATTCACACTTCTCTTAGCTTTATGTGAAGATGTACTGAATTTGTGTGTGAATAAATTTAAATTGAATTGAAAAAAGTTAAAAAAAAGATAGTTTTGATGGGTTTTTTATTTATCATTATCTGTTTTATTTGGGCTTTTTAGAGCGATCTCAAGCACAGAAGGTCTCCACGTGCTCCAATAGTAAACAGCTGACAGCGTGTAGACGCGTTATCTCATGTAGAGATGTGAGACGCCGGCACTATTATTATAAAATCATATTGTAAATCTGATCTTAAAGAGTGGCAGGATCATTATGACTCCAGCTGAATACATGTATTACACACTGATTATGGCTGGACTCTGCAAGGACACGCTGTTTGTTCCTGGATGCATTTGCACAATAGAGGCTGAGTTGACGAGGCGCTACAAATACCAGACACCGAAGAACCTTGGCAGTTGGCACGAATAGTCAGAGACCCGAACCAGTTCAGCAAATGGTAGGTTAAGTGTTAATTTGTTTATAGTTTTATTTTATTTCTCATAGTTTTCATTGTTTTAACCCCTACCTGCTGGTAATGGCGCTTCTTTCTTTCCTCCAGCAGTCGCCGGTATCTTAAAGAACCACACCTGTGATAAGAGAACCATTTGGCCTACATACCAAAAATTAAGATCTAAACTCAACATTGGTCTTTGATTTTTGCCTGGATGTTTGTTTGTTTTTTTTTTCCACGTCATTTAATCTTTAACTCCTATTTAACCTACCAACCCTCAGATCATTGCCTAAACTTAAACGACCTGGATAGTATTTTCCCTTACAACTCCAATTTTTATGTTTTAATCTCACCCTGTCCTTACCTTAACCGCCCCCAAATCATTGCCTAAACCTAATCACTCCCTGATCATTATCTGCAATCATAAATATTCACAGACCTTTCCCCTTGACCACACCTTTAATCCCATTTGGAAACCCACTTGCAACTTAGTAATTTGAAAACTCAATTAACTGGTTAAGAAAATAAACTTGTTCATAATATTACTAATTGGTTCTTTAAAAAGTCAGACATATTTTTATTAAAAAAAACAAAACAAGGGGACAAGGGATTAAAACAGTTTACACACGAGAACTTCTAGAAAGAGAGAACTGATGGAGTTCGAAAAACTTCGTGCACAGCTGCAAAAAGGGGCAGGTAGGAGGGAAAAGCAGCTCTCCCTCATCTCTGCTCTCACCAACCAAGGTACACATCTTTCCGTGTGTGCCTTTTGCCTGGAGAAGATCCATTTGGGTGGGAACGTTGCACATTTGACACATTTTTTTTCTGTAATAATTTATTTCAGAAATATCCTGTGGGATTATTCACTTTTATTCACAAAAAAACCCTCCAAAAAACAAACTCCAACAGGAAAGATTTCTTCTTTTCCCCATTTCTGTTAGTTTCTAAGTAAACAGTTTTTTGTTTCCCTCTGTAACACCCTGACTCTGCTTGGGTATAGGAAACTCAACAAATTAACACTGGCATCAAGATGTTATGGCAAAGTAAAAGTGGTTTATTGTTCATGGGGCAGAAAATAATGCGTAAAACACTGGAAAGGAAATGGGGTTAGGGATGCTGCTCAGAAGAATCAAATCAAAACACAGAGAAAGCCTAAACAAAAAAGGAGCCAAATGAGGAAAAACCAACACAAACCTGTCTGGATGCTCACATGGTCAAAGCACCAATAACTAAAAACAAACAAAACAAGGCCTGGCTAATCCAACTCTAAACTAACCCAGTGTGAAACACGAAGACAAACTAGACAATTTCCAAAGACATTTTAAATGCTGCCAATGCAGCTATCCACAGATGGATTTACAGACAGACAGATCGAGAGTGAGACAGACTGTGAGACAGACAAAATACACTCAACAAAAATATAAACGCTTTTGGTTTTGCTCCCATTTTTTATGAGATGAACTCAAAGATCTAAAACTTTTTCCACATACACAATAAAACCATTTCCCTCAAATACTGTTCACAAACCAGTCTAAATCTGTGATAGTGAGCACTTCTCCTTTGCTGAGATCATCCATCCCACCTCACCGGTGTGCCATATCAAGATGCTGATTAGACACCATGATTAGTGCACAGGTGTGCCTTGGACTGCCCACAATGTAAGGCCACTCTGAAAGGTGCAGTTTTGTTTTATTGGGGGGGGGGCCTTGGGACTCAGGAAACCAGTCAGTATCTGGTGTGACCACCATTTGCCTCACGCAGTGCAGCACATCTTCTTTGCATGTAGTTGATCAGGTTGTAAGTCGTGGCCTGTGGAATGTTGGTCCACTCCTTCAGTGGCTGTGCGAAGCTGCTGGACATTGGCAGGAACTGGTACACGCTGTTTTAGATCTTTGAGTTCATCTCATAAAAAATGGGATCAAAACCAAAAGTGTTGCGTTTATATTTTTGTTAAAGATAGATGGATGGATGGATAGCAACGGGGCCTGCCTGTGCAAAAATGACAGTTACACAGAGACAGAACTACAGTGAATAGTCTTATGGCACTCCCCGAACAACTGTCCCCTGAGAGAAAACCGTAGGAGATGTCAAAAAGAATTTTTTCACTGTGACGCCACAAGGTTTTGAGGAACTCAGAAATGTATTTTACTTTTATCCAACTGTGAAAGGAATTTAAACGCTGGCATCACTGGAAAGAAGGGTCGTAATTTTTTCTCGTTATAATTGAAGTCAATGGGAGGCATAGGCCGACTTTGGAGCAGCGTAAATCTAAAACGGTGCGCCCAAGCATCATTTGTGCGCAGGTCAAATGAAGCTGAGAAATTTTCCAACGTTTTGATATAAAATTTACGTCTTAACAATGAAAGCTGTAGGAGTTATGGGCATCTGTTTCAAAGCTGAAAATGCTTCAAAATTTAGAGTGCGGAGGGATTTTGGGGCATTTTTCATTTTTACTAAACTTGCCATTGTGTCAAAACCGGAACAGATATGTAAATATCTTTTCACATGGGTAAAGTTTGATCTTTTGTGACCCATTTAAACTTTAAATGATGCTTCTATGTGATGGTATTGCTAAACTATAGAAATCTAAAGTGACCTGGGTTTTTGGCTTTTCTCCTGAGTTTGGGTATATCTCATTAATTTCTATGGGACCAAAAATTGCAGTTTTTTTTTTTTTTTTTGCGAATTTCGTAAACACTGTTAGTTTTGCGCAGCAAAAAAGCAAGCACACCATTCACAGCGGAGATGCATGTTTCGATATAACTTGCGGGGTGCTGGTAAAGCCTTGGGAGGAGTACGGTGTAAAAAAAAATGGAATGGATGTATGGATGCATGGACGGATGGATGGATGCATGCATGGATGGATGGAGGAAAGGAATTTATTAATCTAATGATTTTTTCATTGCTTTGAAACATATGACAATGAATTTAAAGGTTAAGTCTGAAGTTCCCCCTGTAAAAAACAAACCAGAACAAAACCATAAACACTAAATACTGTGTAAATACTAAAATTCTTGTAAAGATTCAACTGCGTTTCACAGAAGCTTTTTCCCTCCTCAACTGCAATGGGTGTCAGTGTCATAATTTTCAAGATGCTGTCACTCAGCTCTTCTGACATTGGGGGTGCATGGTGGTGCTGTGTTTCTTTTAGGGAAAAATTCTTCCATACTTATTTGCTTATTTTTCCTGAGAAAAGAGATACAATGCACATTAGCATAATATAATATAAAAATGTCCCTGTCACTGTATAGACTAATCCGATGAGCGTTTTGTGTGTTGCGCCATCTTGCGGCGCCACCTATCTGTTAAAGCGACTTAAGGCGAGATTAAGAAACTAAACTCGCGACTGGCGCTTCAGGTAACTGCAGCCACGAGCCAAGCCGTCATGGGAGCACAAACTGAAGCTATAATGTTGTTTAAAAGCATTGAAAAAAAGAAGGCATTTTGCTGTAAAAGTAATGAGCTTAAAAAAAATTGTTACATAGTATTCATAGAGAAGTTGATTTTTCTCTATCTCAATTTATATTCAAGTTTTGTATCATGTCAGATATACAGTAAAATACATAAATATCTAAATATTTGTATTCAGGCTAAGTCATAGGAATTCCCTTGACTAAATACATTAAAAAAAAAAAAAAAAATCAGCTATTGTAGTACCATAGGCTACTAACCCCAGGTAGCAGGCCCCAGAGACTGTCAATGGCACTGATGGTAAATGGTGTGTATATATATAACACTACAATACCTGTGATACCCAAAGTGCTTTACAGCACAGCACATTCACCTACAGACACATTGACACACACTAAAAATGGCAGTGATGAGGTTAATAGAAAAAAAATTATGAAAATCTCAGAGGAAAAAAACAGCAACACGGCATAAAAACATGTCAAAAATGTTTTTATTAGCTGAAAATTAGGCAAAACGCCTTAACACTACAATATCTAATATATATTTATTTATCAAATAAACAATCTGAACACCCCAATAATAATAACACCACAGTAAATAAACAAAAGACTGAACACAGTTGAAGACACTACACATTCTCCATTTCCTGCACTGCCTTAGAGGCTGTAGCCTGCATGTTCTCCCCCTCCATAAGGGCCTTCAGCCAGGCCTGCAGGTACACTGCAACCGTGTTCCTGCAGGACTCGTTGACCTCCCTCCCATTCCCGAGGACATGGGCAAACACCACACTGGTCTTCCTCCTCCCCAGCCTGGCCAGATCTTCCTCTGTAGTGTCAGGAGTCATTTTTTTTGCCTGTCTCCGCAATTCTATATACATTGTGTACCTGCAATAAGAAAAAAATAAAGTGGAAATGAATTAAGAAACCCTGAGTAAAAAATACGTATATACAGTCATGGAAAAAATAAAGAGACCACCCTTACTAAGAAAATAGTATTTTCTCATATTTCTTGGTCATTATAATGCCTGGTACTGTAGAAGGTAATGCAGTATCTGGATTTACAACGTTGGACAGTCGCCTAAGGTCATGATAACCTATAGGTATGTTATTCAGAGATCTCTAAAGTATTCTGAAATTTATTTATTTATTTTTTACATCAGAGTATTAATTTAAACTATTCATATCCGGAAACTGGCTTTAATGACAAGCCACACTGGAATAACTGCAGGACATCGTCTTCCTGATCTGTTTGTTTTTCTGACTGAACTGTTCTGGTCCCAACGTTGCCCTGATCAGAGCAAATAACGTTATTTTTCACAATATCTCCCAGATTACTCATTAACTCGCAGCAACACCACAGCTGTCTCTGTTAGCATTAACTGGCATAATAACGTTATGCAGTGCGTCATTTTCGGGAGCATAGATACGTGAAATAAAGTGTCAGATTAATGAGTGTTCACCATGATTTACCGTGTTTTTGTTGTTGGGGATTAAATCCATCGTTTTCTCCACCGTGGCAGCAAGTTATTCCTCCTCTGCTCTGTGTGTCCGATATTCCTCCCCAATACGAACACACTGACATCAGTGGACTGAGCAGCACCGTCTGATGTTCCAACAACCAGGAATGTGACGTCCTTCCAGATTTCCTCCATGTTGTTAAGAAGAAAGTCAGATTATCATCTGTTCTCATTAAACATATACAGAAACGGCACCGTTGCAATGGCGTATGGTCTAGTTGTGGCGTTTGGCCGGATTGGTCTTTATGCAGCTAACAAATAAGTGTAGTGACTTATAAAGTAATCATTTGTCATTTTTTGTCTCTTTTGAATCTCACAGCATTTGTTTTAGAAATAAAGATGAACTGACAAGGATAGCTGCAGTTTCCTTTATCTTTGCTATTCATCATTATAATCAGACTCACGATGTCAGCAAGTTCACATGAGCAGCAGCATAACGGCGTGCAGCATTAGTTCAGTCCTTTCTGCATAACGTCGGCCATGGAAGCAAACATAAGGATGTAAAAGGCAGAATCACTGTAAAGCCCCATTCATACCCTACAATAAATATGGATACGGACGCTTTCATCCGGATCCGAAGGTAAGAAGCTTTAAATGATGCTCGTTGTTAACGTGAGTTGCAGTACTTTCAACCTGGCGATACTGATTGAGAAGTATAAGAAGTTTGTGACTGGTGAGTGACTAACCACACCATCATAAACATGTTCCGTGTTCATGTTTGAACAATAAGATGAGAAGAAAATTAAACTAGTTAAAGAGCTGCAAAAGCGCTCCTGGGAGTTTACGCTTCAGTGCTCGTTCATTGTAGTCGTGCTGCTGTGAAACAATATTTTAATTCCGCAGAACTGGCAGACTACGATGTTATGCGGTTCCATGGTAAAGTAATCCCACACATTTGAAGTAGGTGCTCGTGGACGTGGTGGGTTATTTGCACTTGTTGATGCTCTTCTATCGGATTCTGAATTGTGCATGCGCTCAGGTTCACTTTCTCGGCACGTCGCCATCTCTACTGTTGTTTCTGGCTGCTCTGCTAACCGTGATAACGCTGTCTCCGGTTTCCCTTTTGAAATAAGAGCCTTCAACTTTCTGATGTGTTGATGTACGTTTATATAAATCAATGCATTTACTGAATCGATAATGTCGACTCATCGGCGCGTTGGGGACAGCCCTAATGGATGATGGATGGATGGATAACTTTACAGAATAAATATTCAGCACAAAGATATGACTACAGATGTGAACTGCAGGAGAAGTCTACATCTTTCTTTTTTATTTTTATCATCTGCTGCCGACAAAGTCAAAACTGCTTTGATATGAAAAATCTGAGGTGGGTGGGGCAAACATTCAGAAGGGGAGGTAACAAGCAGAAGGGGGCGGGGCATGCAAAAGGGAGTGGGTGTGGAAATAAGCTCAGGTAGAGGGAGGGAGAAACTTAAAATCCTGGTAGTGCTGGTGTTGTGTTTTATCTATCGACAGAATTACAAGATTGAATTAAATCTTCCTCTGTAGTAAAATCATAATATTACCTTCATTTTGGTGTTTTGAGTGGACAGCAGTCTCTTTCCATATGGAGTTGCCTTCATTTGGAGGTGAGTGAGCCACACTTCTCTCCCCAGGTCAATTGGGAGGAGGGCAGCCTCTCCAGAGGTTCACCTCTATCTTTGAATCTTCCTGTAGATAAAATAATTGACTATTATGGTTTTTACTTTGCTCACTCTAATAGATATTCAACATCTGTCTTAAATAAACATCAGCTACAGCAAAACCTTTTTTCTTTTTCCAAATCATGCAAAATATTGAACACTGTGCTTTCCAATATACATCTAGCAGGGATCTATTGTGCAACCAAATCAAATCGATAGCCAATCAACCTCTGCATAACTGTTCATGAACTTGAGTCATGCATGTTGTAGCAGAGAGACATTAGCCCCGTTTCCACCCGCGGGTCTGGGTCAGGTCGGGCCGGGCCAGGCCGGATCGGGTGGGTTTTGGTACGGATGTGTTGATTTCACGCTGTGTCCCCACAGCAACCTGTACCCTTACTCTGGAGGCGGAGAATTTAGCTGGACAGCGCTGCTACGTGATTGTGTGACATCATCGCCGTGTAACGCCGTTTAACCAAAACACCGGCGCCACACATGACAGAAACAGAAAGGAGTCACCCCGGCTTTGTTTTTACGCTTGGTCACGCGGGAAGTGGCGGATTTTTCAATGAATCAGCTGATTGCTGTGTATTAGCTCCACCTCTTTGGTCCGGATCGGTTAGATCAGTACCCCTACCGAAGGGTACCAAAAAAGTAGGCCGGGTCGGGTCGGATATAAGGGTACCCGTCCCAGTTTTTATCTGTGGAGACGCAAAAAAACGTGGACCGATCCGGCCCGACCCGACCCAGACCCGCTGGTGGAAACGGGGCTATTGAAAAGCTGCACAACTGCAACCAATCATAGAACTGAACGGAGTAGCCCTTTTCTAGAACTTCGCCAACATGTACAGTTTTACTAAAATTTTACATCCCATCCCATTAAAGAAATGGCTAAATTCACAGTAGTAATTCATATAACAAAAAAACTGAAAATGGTAATAATACATGGAAGTTCCCTAAATTATTAAAGGAGTGATGACATAGCAGTAAAAACTAGTTTATGTTGTTGGCATTACTGCATATGTAAATACTCCAAAGAAAAAAACGGCATTTTTTACAGCGGAGTATTGTTTTGAAACGCCAGACCTCACTTCCTCAGTAATACAGTTGGGTCCGGTGATGATATGGAGCTTTACCCGGAGACCACGTTGACTTCATTTTGATTGGCTACACCTTATTTGGCTATGACCTTATTTGGAGAATCTAGGTCAAGCTGCGGTCGGAGTTTGCTAAAGGCTAACTGCTAGCAACATGGGCACTTCAGACAGTGTGAGCTACGTTTATCAGACAAGACAGCATTTAGAAAATAAATAAACTTACAGGTAATGACAAGGTTGTGGCCCCCTCCCTCAGTGTTGCTGCAGAAGTTTGCTTTTAAATCCATTTGTTTGAAAATCTAGACCTGACTGCACAGGAGTTACTACTAGCTCCATACACGAAGCTGAATCAGACAGGGAGGGGAGGGGGGGAGCGGACGGTGCATAAACCGTTAGGAGAGAGAGAGAGGGGGGGCGCTGTTTACTTGACAGTGTGCTCTTATTGGAGCAATTAAATTACGTAGAACGATAGAACTACGTAGAATGATAGTCTGCTGTCTGATTCAACTGTTTCTGAGCAGAGAGACAAAGCTAAACAGGAACTTTGATTCTCACTCTGGACATTCACATGGCCTCATCAGTGCACAACAGATCATATTATACACCCAAAACCCCAGAAAAGTTAAATTTGATGTCATGGCACCTTTAAGTAAAATAAAATATTAATTTTGAATTGTAGTTTCAAAAGTAAAGAAACAAAACTATCAACACATTAGAGCAGTGATTCTTAACCATGGGGCTGCGGCCCAAACTCGGGCTTCAAGCGCTACCTAGAGGGCCCCGAAAAACTTTCCTTTTACACTATCAGGCCGCGAGGGCCGTATATTTTCACTGTTATTTATGACTGGATGAGTTTCAATGTAGCTTCCCCCCACCTGGTGGCGGTAATTAGTCAGAGTTCAACAAACAAGCAGAAGAAGACACTTAGCTAGCTAGCTCCTAGCCTGTAGCAAACGTTGTGAAGAAGTATTAGAATGAAATAACGTAGACAAAAATGGTCCCAAACCGCCCCCAAAGAGGCAAAAATCCACTCCAATTTATTAAATACGGATTAGTGAGTGGAGATAAAGCAGAGCTGAGAAGTCTGGATGGAGCACCAGCTAACGTTAATGCTAATGCTAATGGAAACCCTGAAGCAAGCAGCAACCTCCGGTGGTCAACTATGAGTCTACATGGAAGAAGTCATTATTTGTAGTTCTCCTTGATCCGCTAGTGGCTGCAAAACAGAGCAAATCTCCATAGACTCCCATGTTAAAAGCGCCAACTTCACAGCAGAAATAAACATGTTTACAGCCTGGTTCAAAACATCATTTTACGTTACTAGGTCAAGTTTACCTCCTAGTTAGCTCCTTGTTTGCGCTCAGTAAGGTCTCAATTTGTAGCAAAGTTGCACAGCGGCAGTTTTTAGTCAACATTAGCAAGTCCAAGCGTGTCTTACCTTTACCCTGCCGCTTAGGGGCTAATCTTCGTTAGCTCCTGTTAGTTTCGAGTTAGCTCGGTTAGCGTTTAGCCCAGAGTGAGCAGCTGTCAATCATTTGCGCCGCAGCTCGGAGTGGCCTTGCCTTTGCCCATTTTATTATTTCCAAAGGGGGACGATACACGCAACACAGCAAGATGGCGATGGTGGGACACGCCCAACTGGCTTCACTTTTAGCTCTTCAGGTTCATCCTTCTCTATTAATGGTCTATGCCATGAAGCCTGCATATGCAAGCTTAATTTAAAAAGCAAACATCTAACACTCGTTGGAAAAAGTTTTTAAGAAAAAGAGAGAAAATCAGCTATTAATGCAGAAAATGTCCTTTACTGTATGTTTGGAAGTTCTTTAAAAATTCTAAGAAAGTTCCATCAGTTTTTCTGTTGTCCCTGTTTTTGTAGTAAAATGTTTGTGTTTGTGACGATCTCATAATATATTTTTATTATATCATGTTTTTAAGTAAAATCATTGAAAAAGTTGTTTTTATTCAATTACACGAGTTTTTAAATAAACACAACATTTTAGAAAAGTATCAATCTGGTTTTAGGACAAACCACAGTACTGAGACGGCCCTTTTAAAGATTGTTAACGACCTTAGATGCAACTTGGACTCTAAAAAACTTTCTGTCCTCATTCTACTGGATCTTAGTGCTGCATTCGATACAGTAGACCACCAGATTCTATTAAACAGACTGAGAAGTCTGGTGGGCCTCTCAGGTACTGTTTTAAAATGGTTTTACTCCTATCTCTCAGATCGACAATTTTTAGTAAGTATGGATACATGCTCCTCAGAAATCCATAAAATGAAGTGTGGGGTTCCCCAAGGATCAATTTTAGGCCCGATACTTTTTAACCTGTACATGTTGCCACTTGGGGACGTCATCAGGAGACACGGCATTGACTTTCACAGCTATGCTGATGATACCCAGCTTTACATCGCCGTGTCTCCTGATGACCTGGAGCCAGTTAACACCCTTTTAAACTGTATTTTAGATATAAAGTCATGGATGGCAGAGAACTTCTTACAGCTCAACCAGGACAAAACTGAAGTTTTAATCATCGGTCCTGAAGACAAGAGAGAGATCATTTTACCTAAATTACAGAATTTTAATCCTTCTCAATGTGTGAGAAACTTGGGTGTTCTTTTCGACTCTGAGCTGAATTTTATTCCACACATCAGAAATGTCACAAAGACAGGTTTTTATCATCTTAAAAATATCGCCAGAGTCCGCCCATTTCTCTCTCTTGCCAGCACGGAGGTGCTGATGCATGCTTTTATTTCCAGTAGAATAGACTACTGTAATGCCCTGCTCTCTGGTCTTCCTAAAAAGTCTGTTTCCAGCTTACAGTTATTGCAGAACTCGGCAGCACGAGTTCTGACGAGGACCAGAGGGCGGGAACACATAACACCAGTTTTAAAATCGCTGCATTGGCTCCCCGTGCGTTTCAGGATCGACTTTAAGGTTCTCTTAGTGGTTTATAAATGTATTAATGGTCTTGGGCCCTCTTATTTATCTGACCTGCTTTTAAACTATGAACCCTCGCGGACCCTGAGGTCCTCTGGTACCGGCCTTTTAATTGTTCCCCAGGTGAGAACTAAAACTCACGGCGAGGCCTCATTCCACCACTACGGTCCTCGTCTGTGGAACAGCCTGCCAGAGAACCTCAGGGCTGCAGAGACTGTTGATGTTTTTAAGAAGAGGCTCAAGACCTACCTTTTTAACTTAGCTTTTTGATTTTATTTCATTTTACTTATTTTACTCTATTATTTATTTATTTTTTATGTTATCTTTAAGTTATTTTAGATTTTATTGACTTGTTTAGCATATAATTTTATGAATACCTATTTATTTTTCTATGTTGCTCTTATCTGTTCACTTGTTTTATCTGTTTTAACATTTTAACACCAGTGTTTCCTCATGGGGATCCTTCACTCTGGGAGCTTTGCCTGCATGGTCTGGAGGGAGCTGGTGGGGGGCTGCCCTTGTCCTGGTGGCTGGGGCCCCGCACTGCAGCCCTATCACTGTGGTGTGGACCCCGGCCTGCCCTGATCTGGTTGGCTCCTGCAGGGGCGCCCTCTAGGACCGTGTCTGGCTCCTGGAGTGAACGGATCCCCAAGATATCGCTTCCTCACAGTAGGTCAAGCCAGATGTTTATTAGTCTTAGTGTGGGTGGGTGTGGGGTGTGTGTGTGTGTGTTTGTGTGTGTGTGTGCAAATGTTTATAGTTTTGTGTGCTGTGTTTTGTGCTTGGGTGTGTGAAGGCCTGTTTTTATTTTAAAAATGTGTTTGTTTTTATTTTCTTGAAAAGCACTTTGGGTTGCCTTTGGCAGGAAAAGCGCTTTATAAATAAAGTTTGATTTGATTTGATTTGATTTTCATGTTTATCACGCCACATTTTACTAGGTTCAGTCTGTTAAAGGCAGGTGGATTTGGTTTAGTTATTAAAGGAGAACGGTGTAACTTTTTCACCTCAAATGCTTTTCGGAATCCCTGTGGGGCTAAACAAAGTGTTTATGGAGCAATTCGATGCCCCCCCCCCCCCCCTCCCGCCGGTGTCTCTGGCCTGCGGGCAGCACATGCATGTCTGCCTGAACCGACCCAACACAGAACTTACGACAACAGAAACCGCTGTACGGCTCCAGGTCCCCTATCTACCGAGCTGCTTCCAGCGCTGATTCGAAGAAAACATTTCTTTAGCTTCCCACAACTTAATACCGGCTCCTGGTTCTCATAACCAACTCTTTGCTGAACCAGAGTGAAGAACCGATTCACGTAGCTTGCCCTGCCTGGGCGCCACCGGTGATGATGACACGGGTGAAGCCCGTCTTTATTTTTTAATATTCATGTTGAAACACAATTTAAAATCAATGTTATGATTTTCATAGAATTTTTATTATTAATAAAAATTTCACTATTACTTTTGTCAATTTCAACTTATTTAAGTGGCAGCTGATTTTTCTCCCCGTCTCTAATGGGAGAGTTAATGTCTCTAATGCTTCTGTTCCACACTGACTCTACTTACTTGCTGCAGCATCGGCGTTCTTAACAGAACTTCCTCAGATCTTGAAGTGACCCATCTTGCTGCAGAACCCTAAAAGTATTAATTACAATTTTCATACTTACCCCTACACATACTGTACTTAGTAATGTCAATTTAATTTATTTTTCTTTTTTTTATTGTTCCCACAAAACTCACTCCAACAGCCTTGCCCTCCACCGTAGCCAGGCCAACACCCTCAGTCAGGTCCTGGATGTGGAAAAGGTTAGAAGGAGGGTGAACGAGTCAAGCAGCTTCCTCTTTCAACTCCTCTGGAGCTTCTAAAAAATTGTGTCCTGCGATTGATGATAATGTGGTATGGTGGTGCACTCCCCCTAAGAGCATAGCCCCTCAGTAAATAAATTCTTCCACCAAGAATGTTGTTGCCAAACTCCTCAAACAAAAGTTATCTTTGAAACACTGATGGCCACAGTATTGTTTTCCATCAGCCTTGGAGCCATTTTATTCTGGGAAAAATCCCAGGATATAACTCGCTCTTGCTCCTCCAGCAGCACCACGCTGATTTGTAGTGGGGGTTGGGTGACCAAATCCCAACTCATCAAATGTGGGACAAAGTCCACGTAAATGTGGGACGATGTAAGATTACAAAGCATCGACATAAAGTCTAAAATAAGTTTGAAAAATAGGCTTTGTATTCTGCCCTTTAGCTTTAACATTAAAACTTAAAGGTAGAGTCCGAAGTCCCTCCAGCGTTTCTGTTTGCAAACAACAGTATTCAAACTTAGCGCTCCTCTCAGTCTAAAAATCTGGCTGAAATCTTCTAAGATGTGTCCATCACAAGTCCATCAGTTTTCTCCATCACAGCAATAACTGTAGCACCACATAAATCACCTTTGTGGTAATACACAAAAAAGCAGCACAAAAATTTAGCATCACACTGGCTCAGTATCCAAAATATTCTCATCTATACCGTAGAAAATGTTTCATCTTACCTTAGGTCAGACGTGTCAAACTCATTTTAGTTCAGGGGCCACAAACGGCACGATTTGATCTCAAGTGGGCCAAACCGAGAAAATTATCACACAACAACCTATAAATAACAATAACTGCAAATGTTTCCCTTTATTTTAGCACATTGTCAAGATGTTTATATTTAATGAACTTCCCTTTTAGAAAAAATAAACATGAAATTTACTGAAAAACATAATTGGTTCCAACAATATTTTACCTAATTTTATTTTATTTATTCATTTTATGTATTAATTTCAGTCAACATTTTATTATATTTTTATAAAACAAAAAATGTATATACATTTAGATATAAACTCATATAAATCTGAATTTATCAAATAAATTTTCTGCTGAAACTTCCCAAATATTGAATATTGACCTATCACTATAATTTGTTTTATTGTTTTAAATATGATATTTAATAATTCTCCTTGCGGGCCAGAGTGGACCCTCTGGCGGGCCGGTTTTGGCCCCCGGGCCTTATGTTTGACACCCCTGCCTTAGGTGTTCCTCTCAGCTTTGTATTTTTTTGTTTGAACGTGTAGCTTCCAGTAAGGCCTTCTGCTTAAGTGCATAGCTGTAGAATTCCTTACAACTGTATGGTGCAACAATGCATGTGCATGTTGTCATATCGAACCGTTCATTACAGGTGTGTACCAAACCGTACACAGTGTATCAAATGTCCAAAAATACAGAATATTTTATTTTATCAACTTGTCTTTTGACAGTGAGCTCTGTGTTGAAAACTCAGTAAATCTACGTTCGTCCACTCCTTCGACTACATTCTTCTCTCATGTTGGAACAACTTTGGTGTTAATGTTAAGTATGACCTTGATGGTAAGCTGTTGTGAACAAAAGCACATTGGGCTAAAAAAGGCATGAAAATTTATTTTTTGTATCGCAAGAAATGTCGAACTGTGACCCAAAAGTACAGAACTGTGAATTTTTGTATTGTTGCACCCCTAATGTGTGTATATATATATATATATATATATATATATATATATATATATATATATATGTAGATAGATAGATAGATAGATAGATAGATAGATAGATAGATAGATAGATAGATAGATAGATAGATAGATAGATACAGGTACTACCCAAAAAGATAAAATATCCTGAAAAAGTTCATATATTTCCATAATTCAACTTAAAAGGAGCAATTTACATATTGTATAGACAAATAATATGTGAATCAATATATTTCAAGCTTTTTTTTGTTTGGATGTTGCTGATTAGAAGTTGCAGCTTAAGAAAACCTCAAATTCAAAAACTTAAAATTAGAATACTGCATAAAATCAATCAGAGAAGGGTTCTAAAATACAAAAATATCAGGCCTCCTACAGTAAAATCTTGCATCTGTACTTAGTACTTGGTGGGGGCCCCTTTAATGACTGCCTTAAACCGGCGTAGCATGGATGCTACCAGCTTGTTGCATATCTCAGGTGTTATGGAAGACGAACATGCTTCAATCACAGACCTGAGCTCTTCTTTATTGTTTGGTTTCTTCCCATTCAGCTTTTTCTTGACAATGCCCCACAGATTTTCAATGGGGTTCAGGTCAGGTGAGTTTGCGGGCCAATCAAGCATGATAATCCCATGGTTGTTGAACCAGGATTTTGTACTTTTGGCAGTGTGGGCAGGTGCCAAGTCCTGCTGGAAGATGAAGTCTGCATCCTCATACAGCTGGTCCACTGAAGCAAGCATGAAGGTCTCCAAAATGTCCTGGTAGACGGCTGCATTTATGCTGGACTTGATGAAGCACAGAGGACCAACACCAGCAGCTGACATGGACCCCAGGTCATCACAGACTGGGAACTTTAACACTGGACTTCATGCATCTTCTATCTAGCACCTCTCCGGTCTTCCTCCAGACTCTGGGACCTTTGTTTCCAAATGAGATGCAAAACTTGCTCTCATCAGTAAAGAGGACTTTTGACCACTGGGCAACAGACCAGTCCTTCTTCTCTCCAGCCCAGCTAAGGCGCTTCTGGCGTTGCTTGCTGCTGAGGAGTGGCTTGACAACTGGAGTTTGACATTTGAAGCTCATGTCCAGCATCCGCCTGCGTGTTGTTTCTCTTGAAGCAGTAACTCCAGCCTCGGTCCATTCCTTATGAAGTCCTCCACACTTTTGAAAGACCCTTTCCTGACCATCTTCTCCAGGCTGCTGTCAGCCCTCCGGCTTCTACACCGTTTTCTTCCACACTTCTTCCTTCCACTTAACTGTCCATTAATGTGCTTTGAGACAGCACTCTGAGAACATCCAGCTTCTTTTCTGTCACTTTTTGTGTCTTTCCACCTTGTGCAGGGAGTCAATGATGGTTTTCTGCACAACTGTCAGATCAGCAGTCTTCCCCATGATTGTGAATTCTTCTAAACCAAGACAGAGACTTTTTAAAGACTCAGGGCACTTTTGCAGGTGTTTTGGATTACTTATCTGATTAGAATGTGACACTCTGAACTACAACACTGGAGCTTTTCACAGTATTCTCATTTTTTGAGTTTTTGATTCAGAAGTTTTCTTAAACTGCAACTTCTAATCAGCAACATCCAAACAAATAAAAGTTTGGATGTTGGTTTGAAAGGTTTAAAATATATTGAAGACAGTTAATATTTGTGAAATTTTTCTCCATTACTGTACCGAAGAAAAACCGAACCGTGACCTGTGTACCAAGGTACATACCGAACCGTGATTTTTGTGTACTGTTACAGCCCTAATATATACATACAGTATATGTATGTATGTGTGTATATATATATATATATATATATATATATATATATATATATATACACCTAGATTATTGAATATGGCCCTTCTGACTTGGTTGTGGCTTTTGGGCAGGCAGGCCGCCCCAGTTAAGATCAGATCAGCTGCGTCCTCGTGGCCGGTGTAACGATAAAACATGAACCCTCCAACTGTATCACTCCAGCTGAGTTTTTCTGAACTTTCATATTGACTCTGCTCTCTTATTGTTGCAGTCAGACGACTTTCTCCAATAAGTTTGCGATGGTGACATCATGTTTGACAGGTTACAATGAAATTGGATGTTTCTGTCACTGTTTTCATGCCAAACAATGTTTAGAATTGTAATAAATTTAGACAATGTCTATAGATACGTAAATAAATAACATAAAAATAAACTAGGTAAAAAAAATTTATTCCCTATGAAAATAAAGTCTAAATAAATAAATAGTATAAAAATATGCTATGTAACTAATAAATAATGAATAAATTCTCTTTAAAAAAATAAGTTATGAAATAAATAAATAACCTGTTTTCTTTCAAGGTTGATAGAGAATTAGCATAAATAGATAAATAAACGAATGAATGAATGAATGAATGAGAGCCTTTCAGAGTTTTCAGGAACAACCCTCTTCCTCGTACGTTGGCGTAGATGTTCTGGTGCCAGAGATTTCTAGAGCCGTCTGTATGAAGGCAGGTTTTGTTCATCAGTATTTCTCTTTTGAGCCTCTTCTGTTCCTTCTTTTGAAGCCAGGTCTCTTTGGGGATCTGAGGTCTCAGATCTTTGTTGCCCGGCTGTGGTTCTATGACCTGACATCTGTGACTGACTTGATGGTTTGTTTCTGCGGATGGTGTCTCAGGTTGTTCCTGGCTGTTGCTCTGTCAGGCTGTCCGGTCAGTTCTGCCACCTTCCAGTTCAGGTCAAAGTAAGCTGCAGTCTTTTCTCTTTAAACGTTCTACCTCGTTCATGTTCTCGAATGAGGGTCTCATCTCTCCGGCCTTGTACATCTTCAGCTCCCGCTCAGCACTGTGTCTGAGCTGACGTTCAAAGATTACGATGTTTTCGTAATACTGGACTAAACTGCTGCTGTCTGAAGGACTTTAGGGAGACATGTAAGGAAAGGTTTTCAATAGTCTACGATAAACTAAAGATAAATTCCACGCACGTGATACACGACATAGAAATAACAAGATTTTATTTATCTGCTCCTTTATTATTTGTGTGGTCCGTGAGTTTGGCTGCTCCTGGTCAGATAAGGCCAGTTCATAGTGGGACTGTCTGCTCTGCAGTCCCTGTGCTGCGCTTAGGACCATTTTAATCAATGTTTTAGTCCACACTGGGGACCCCACAGCACGGGCCAGAAGCACTCCACACAGCAACTCCTGTGTGGAGTTTGCATGTTCAACCACGAGGAGAACGTGGGTTTATGTGTTTCAACATGTGTTCATATTTCATAATTGTCTGTCGGCATACTGGCAGCATCACTGCTGTATAGATATAAAACAATGTGTGAGCATTTCTCATGGAACCCGTTCCAGCCAGTGGGATGCTTCATAAAGCTCCTACCCATTTACATGAAGTCTATTCTCGGTAAGAAAGTATACAGGTGTTATAAAAAGGTGATCGTAAGAAAAATGTACAATTATGAAATAAGTTCACATATTGATTTAATTATGAAAATACAAAAAAATTCACGAGTGAAATATGAATATAAAATATGTAGTTTTATCAAGGTCACACTTTTTTTCCAGAGGGCGTGTTTGCTGCTTGCTGACAAGACACAAAGCTAACAAAGCTGCATCGGTTTCAGCAGTTATACAGTCTCTTTATCTATTTATCCATCTTCGAAGCAAGACAAGTTTTTTTTATATGAATAAAATGGACTTAATTAATAAAATTAAGGTCAAACTATTCTTTTATAGAAAGCATCTTTCCCCACTTTGAAATAACTGAAGAAAATCAGATGAAAATCCAGATGACCCAGCTCTCAAATGTCACTTAAACGCACCATGTACGCACAAATCTGTCAGGCTCCCAGAAGTGTGAAGAAAGTCTCAAAACCCCTCGAGCGCACGTTAACTGATTTGTGTGTAAAAGCATTGTTGTGATGCGTGCACACGTATTTCAGGATTTTTATGCACAGAAGCCTTTTTGAACACACAACTATTGGGTTTGAGAGGTTGAAGGTAAAAAATTTGTGTGTAAAATATTAATATTTGTGTATTTTTGTCATTTTTAAATATGTAGATTTATTTTGTGCATACAATTTTAAAGTATTTTTGTGTGTATTCAAAACACATTTGCAAGTACCTAAAGTTACACACAAAATGGTTTACACGGTTTACAAATTGTGTATTACACATAGAACTACTCAAAGTTGCACACAAATTGACACAGTTTACAACTTCTGTAATAAACACACACAATAATATTTTCTATTTTCTCTCCATATTTTAGCCCTAAAACTAAAGTTGCCTTGCTATGTTAGGTTTAGGACGGGCCGGATAATTGCCTGTGGGCATTGCCTTGCCAAGATCCCCCCCCCCCCCCCCCCGCGCTCTGACAAACTGCAGCTTTTCACCTTCCACTTTGCCGCTTAAACCTCAGACCAGTTCAGATGAACACAATCAGCAAAAGAATTTTGAAGTAAACAAGTAATCCAGAAGTATTTAAAATACATTACTTTACTTGAGTAATCCAAGGGAATACATATTACAGATTACATTTTAGGACATGTAATCAGTAATCTGCTAGAGTATGCATTTTTAAAGTAACCCTCCCAGCACTGCTGGTTATCTGAGAGAGGTCTGTGTCTGACCTGCGAGACAAATGGGTGGCCTGTAATGGGCATGTTGTGTAGTGATGCCACGACATGGCACACCCACCACACAAGAGGAAATCATGTAAAATCTAACCCTAACTATGACACACCCACTACACCACACGTCCACTAGACCACACGCCCACTACATCACACATCCATAACCCCACAACTCCACACGTCCACTACACCACATGCCCACAACACCACAACTCTACATGCCCACAACACCACACGGCCTCAACACCACATGCTCAGTACACCACATGCCCACAACACCACACGCCCTCAACACCACATGCTCAGTACACCACATGCCCACCACAAGCCCAGACGCCCACAACACCACACCTACTACACCACACACCCACTACACGACACGTCCACTACATCACACATCCATAACCCCACACACCCACAACCCCACAACTCTACACGCCCACAACACCACATGCCCACCACAAGCCCAGACGCCCACAACACCACATCTACTACACCACACACCCACTACATCTCACATCCATAACCCCACACACCCACAACCCCACAACTCCACACGTCCACTACACCACATGCTCAGTACACCACATGCCCACCACAAGCCCAGACGCCCACAACACCACACCCACTACACCACACGTCCACTACATCACACATCCATAACTCCACACACCCACAAGCCCACAACTCTACACGCCCACTACACCACATGACCACAACCTCACACGCCCTCAACACCACATGCCCACCACAAGCCCAGACGCCCACAACACCACACCTACTACACCACACACCCACTACACGACACGTCCACTACATCACACATCCATAACCCCACACACCCACAACCCCACAACTCTACACGCCCACAACACCACATGCCCACCACAAGCCCAGACGCCCACAACACCACATCTACTACACCACACACCCACTACATCTCACATCCATAACCCCACACACCCACAACCCCACAACTCCACACGTCCACTACACCACATGCTCAGTACACCACATGCCCACCACAAGCCCAGACGCCCACAACACCACACCCACTACACCACACGTCCACTACATCACACATCCATAACTCCACACACCCACAAGCCCACAACTCTACACGCCCACTACACCACATGACCACAACCTCACACGCCCTCAACACCACATGCCCACCACAGGACACGCCTGTGACAGATACACTCAGGGGATCCATGCAGGTCTGGGAAGGTATTTGTGTCCTCCTCCAGTGACCTGTCAATCACCTGAGCTGTCAGCTTCCCATGGTGGTCTGTGCGACCCTGGCCCCCCTCTACCCCCCCCCCCCACCACCACCTCTGCAGAAAATTTATTAGCCGTTTACATGCACCTGCCTTCGATCCAGAATTTTCTAGACACATCTGTGTCCATTATGGTGATGACAAGCCCTCATGTTCTCATGTTTTGACTCTTTTTATTACTTTCCATTAAACCTGTGACATACTGGAGAGAAACCAGTCTCAGACCATTGCAACCAGAAGCTTCAGGTCACTGGGATGCATCTCTGATGACAGAAAACAGGATGAGCTGAATGTAGGACAGCAGACTCAGTCCAGCCTGGTCCTGGTCCCCCCCCCCCCTCCTCCTTTGGCCATTAATCTCTCCTGCTTCTGAACTGGGTTTTATAGTCTAACACACACACACACACACACACACATGCACAGGTGGATATTGGCTCGCGGTTCTTCTCACTGGCACACGCGCAGACGTGGATCACGTCAGGCTTTGCAAAGCTCCACGCCCCCCACCTCTCTCTCTCTCTGTGTCTCTCTCATTTACACTCACGCGCACACGGTCTCCAGTCGCAGCAGCAGAGATCTGAGGGAGCACGGATCAGAGAGCGGCTCCTCGCGCGCAGCTGAGCCGCCATGAGCCGGTCAGCTGTTATAGGCAACGTCTTAGAGGAAGAGGAGGCTGATTAGAGGAAGAGGAGGCTGGTCGGAGGAAGAGGAGGAAGGTTAGAGGAGAAAAAGGCTGTGTTCTGGTCGGAAACTCATCCTCTGCATCATGCTGTACTTCCAGCTGGTGATCATGGCCGGGACCGTCATGTTGGCCTATTACTTCGAGTACACCGACACCTTCACTGTGCACGTGCAGGGCTTCTTCTGCTACGACACCACCTACACCAAACCGTACCTGGGACCGGAGGACCGGAGCGCCGTCCCGCCCATCCTGCTGTACGCCGTGGTGGCCGGGCTGCCCACGCTGCTGGTGAGTGCGCGCCGTTCAGCACGCAAACTTCATCTCTCTCTCTCTGTCTCTCTCTCTCTCTCTCTCTCTCTCTCTCTCTCTCTCTCTCTCTCTCTCTCTGTCTCTGTCTCTCATTGGGGAATTTGGACCGTCGGCTCTGGAAAACGAGCCGCTTTTGGGCTCGACCATGTGACACCTGCACGCTGCTCTCTGATATGAGATGTGACATCAAACCCTGGATGCAGAGACAGGAGAGATCAGCTGCTATCGATCCTGAGTGATTCAACAGATTTTTATATATATATATATAATTTTCATTCATTTCAGGCGTTAAAGGAATAGTACACCCACAGAATGATGTGTGTTCATTTTCTACTCACCCTCATGCTGAGCAAGACTCTGGAGCACTTTTTTAATATCTCAAATGCAGCCGGAGATTTGAGACATTTTAGTTTTCCCCCAACTTCAATATAATGGAGTTTACCAGCGACTGAACAAAAAGGTCCAAAAAGTCCACAAAAACTTGTCAATATTCCTCCATTCTGCTCGTTCAATGTAATCCAAGTGTCCTGAGTGGTTAGGGTCCATAGTACTGTTTAGGCTATAAAAATATACTAAATAATGTCATTTCCAGTAATTATGTTGCAGTTTTTATTTGCGCATTCACAACACTACTACTAGCTCAGGATACCAGGATGGTTATTTCAGGATAACAGGATGGTTAGCTCAGGATACCAGCATGGTTAGGTCAGGATACCAGGATGGTTATTTCAGGATACCAGGATGGTTATTTCAGGATAACAGCATGGTTAGGTCAGGATACCAGGATGGTTATTTCAGGATACCAGGATGGTTATTTCAGGATAACAGGATGGTTAGCTCAGGATACCACGATGGCTAATAATAATTTATATAGTGCTTTTCAAGGCACTCAAAGTAGGTCCATTATTCTTTCACTCCTCAGTCATACCTGGTGATGGTAAGCTACATGTAGCCACAGCTGCCCTGGGGCAGACTGACGGAAGCGTGGCTGCCATTTTGCGCCTATGGCCCCTCCGACCACCACCGGAACCATTCACACACATTGTGTTTCACATTCACACACCATTCACACATACCAGGATGGTTTGCTCAGGATACCAGGAAGGGTAGTTCAGGATACCAGAATGGTTAGTTCAGGATACCAGCATGGTTAGTTCAGGATACCAGAATGGTTAGTTCAGGATACCAGAATGGTTAGTTCAGGATACCAGGATGGTTAGTTCAGGGTACCAGGAAACTTGAGTCCAGTTCTTGCTGTTCTAGCAGCCTCTGTGATGCTAACGGTGCAGACTGAGCTGAGATCTCCTGCTCTGTCTCTATGTCTCTGTGTCTGTCTCTGCTTTCGCCTGCCTGCCTCCTCAAAACCACTTATATTCTGACATGCAAGCACACCCATATTCACACATTTCAGAGTTTGCTTTTAACAACAACAACAAAAAAAAAAGAAATAGCACAGTTTGACAGGCCTAATAAATATATATATATATATATATATATATATATATATATATATATATATATATATATATATTTTTTTTTTTTTATTTACCAAAAAGTGATTTTGGAAAAGCTTGTCCCCAAACACGTGTCATATATGTGAAATGAGCCCGTAAAAAAACTGTTGGAGAAAGACGAAGTGTCTGACCAAAGAACTACACAGCACATGAACAGGACTTTACACATGACCTAAAAGAGTTTGTTTCCCTTCAGCTTATCCATCTACAGTTTAGAGTTGTACAATATATCGCAGATTTATCAGCCTGCACAATATTCATGTTGCAAAGATGGCTAAAACCGCAATGTCTGATAGTGTCTGTGTTTGCAGAGAGTTAAAGAACTTGTGATGATATTCCAGTTGGAGCTGTACTTTCCTCTGCTGTGTATTTGCAGCCAAATAGACTTTTCTAATAGAACAATGTTGTTTGTAGTTGTTTGTTTCCTGTGATCTCAACAGACTATTGACCACTTGCTGTCTGAAAAACACTGTATAGCCAAGTATTTTATTTAGGAATGTCCCGATACTGATGGCAGTATCGGTACTTGCTCCGATACTGGCCTATTTTGCTGTACTCTTACCTGTCAAATACTCGCTCATGACGGCAGCCGATAACTGCTATAGAGCCCCGGAAGTCACGTGACTTGCTGTGTTTATGCCGCCTTGCTGGCAGGAAAATACTCTGCAACATGAGTGGCGCCGGCTTTGCATTCACTCCGTCGGTGTTTACGTCTCATTTTAAATCAGAAGATGCTTTTCATTACACAAGGCCAGATTAAATATATCTGACCCGTATAATGTCCCCGGGATACTTTTCATGTAGGGCTGTGTTAAACGATTATTTTTTAAACGATTAATCTATCGATTATTTTTTCGATGCATCGATTAATCTAACGATTCACTTTTTTAGCTCGATTCGACTCGATTATCGATTATCTCCTCATAAATTGACAGACAGCAATTTATATATGCTGATATAGATATCTAAAATGTAAAAAAGAGCATGAATAAAAAGGCAGTGGGAGCAGCAGCCTGTCATGGACTGTCATGAACCAACAGAATGTAAAATCTATGTTGAAAACACAGCCGACTGAAAAACAGGCTTCATTTACTTTCATTTACATGAAAATAATAATAAAAAAAAGTCATTATTGAAATAATATGATGGTCATGTAAACTTGGAGGATGTAAGCTATGACAGATATTATTTTCCAACAAAAGATAATGAAGATAAGTAAACATTCAGAGTTGAACATCTATATTGAACATGGGTCTAGCTTCCAGAAAAAGTGCATCTTCATCTTTAGTCTGTTAATGCTTAATACGGGTACCAATCACTTGGAAATGAAATTAAAAATGCTTTATTTATCCCAGAAGTGACGACACAATACTATTACCAACAGATGAAACACTAATATGAGGTTGAGAACGTGACTTTAATTATATTCAGTCAGACGAGACAGCTCCCGGCATCAGCTGCAGTTCCACCCACGGCCAGCAGATGGAGCTCGTGCTTCATGCTGACCGTCTCAAACAGGCCTGACGTGTCTGAAGACATGGCGTCCATCTCACGGAAGTTGTCTCATGTCTCATTAGGCTTCGGATTCGCCATCCCTAATATATAGTTATACCTTCAATAAACGAGTGTGGGCCTTCACTGCCTTACACTTTGGAAACTTGGAAGAGCCACTCGCGGAGATCGCGCCGCCATCTTTGTTTTAGTCTGAAGTCGCATCGGTACGCATATTTTGCGTCGACGTATTTTTTGCGTCGACGTAATCGGTTACGTCGACGAATCGTCACAGCCCTATTTTCATGACATTAGTGGTTCATGCAGTTTGAACATTTCTGGCCGTATTCTGCATACCAGTCTGTTCTACCAAAATATGACACAAGCAACAGTGTTGTGAGGAAACACAGTTTATTTACAGTCATTTATTTCCAGGTGTGTTTAAAGATATCTGTTTCCTAAGATCTCTGTTCAATTCAGGGTTTACTTTGTCAGTGATAAGTTTCCTGCTGATTTTGTTTCCTACGTTTTCCAAGTATGTTTTTGGTGAGCTGATATACGTTTGAATATAAGGGGTGGGACTTGTCTCAATTATGATTAGTTGATAACAAGAAAATTAACGCGTTAAAACATTTAATGCATACAATTGCAGTTTGCATTAGAAGCAAAATGGAACCTTTGTTAGGGCCCATTTTCTGGTACAACAAATTACGCTGACGGACATGGCGGAACTCCATGACTTTGTTGCTATATTTAGTAATTTTTCAGAACCTCTGATAATTATATCATAATAAAGCTCACAGAAAATCTAGCGAGATTTTATGGTGTAACTGGAGACCAAAAGTGGCAAGGACGTCGGAAGTTGATACATTTTCAAAGACAGCAGGCGTCCTGAGCAGCAAAGGCGTCTGCCACCGTCTGCTGTGCATCCACACACTCAAAAATAGAGGTACGAGACAGGAACATTTCTGTACCTGTAGGTACATTTTTTACAAATGTTCTCTCAAAAGTACAGTATTGGTCTTTATGAGGCCAGAAGTACCTATATACTATGAAAAAGGGTCCAAAGTAATATAAAGTACAAATTTGTACCAGTTCAACCCTAAGGGTACCTGCAGCATTGAGAAATGTGTGTAGCTTGTGCAATAACTATAAATAGCAGTACTTCTAAACAGTAGTATATTTATAGTTATATTATTATTTTCATAATAATCATAGTAATAATAGCAATAATTATATGTATAACTATATATGTGTTTGGCCTTATATTTATATAATAATTATTCTTTATTATTAGCATCTTTGATTGTTGTCATAATCTCTATTTTATTGACTTTTATTCATAATTTTTAATTGGTTTAATTGTACTTTATTAACTAATACAGCTTGTTAAGGTACAAAAATGGACCAGGACCAAAGGTACAGAAGTGTCTTTCAAAAAGGAACACCCCCAGCAACAAGCTTTGTACCCTTTTAAGTACAAATTGGTACCTTTATTTTTGAGTGTGCAGGGCGTCAAAAGCGGCTAAAGCATCCAGAGCGGCACCAAATGACAAGTTGAGCTTCGGTCAACTTTATGCTAATAAGCTATGACACAGTTCAGCAGCATCCAATCAGAGCAGAGGTGTCCTTTGATTGAGAAGAACAACGCATGTGGTTTTGGTTCTTAGAACACACTCGGTCCGTCATGGATGCTGAGAGGCTGGTTATCTGCGTTCAGCTTCATTCCATCCATTCCATGGCTGCTGGTCCGGGACCAAAAAAGACAAAAAACCTGCTGGACGTCCAACCTGAAGCACGTCTGGAACCGCTCTCTGTCCAGCTGCAGCACCAGCTGCTGAAATTCACAGAGCTCCTCAGAGAATCTCCTGCAGCCAAACCCACTGACGGCGTGTTCTTCAGGTGTCGGCAGCAGCAGCGTCACAGTGATGTCATCCACATCCACAATGGGTCAATGTGATTTTGAGGGTTAAACATGCATATTTATAGTCATGGCAGACCATGTTAATAATGGTACAATAATAACACGTAGCAGGAATTAATTTGATTTCCTAACCGCCTCATCTTGGTTCAGGAAAGATGTTTTATTTATTTTCTATGATCAGCGCATCCATAGAGTTGCCCTTGAAAGTTTTCATCCCCTTCCATTAAAGACAGAAAAAATCATCTGTCAGTAAAATAAGCTGAAATTGACAAAAGTACTTATACATTTTTTAAATAAAAATCAAAACATTGATTTTGAATTGTGGTTCAACAGAAAGATTAAAACCAAATAAAAAATAAAACAAGTAAAAAAGCATGTTTGGGCTTCATAACTACAGTGTTGTTGATAGGGCTGGACTAGGACAAAAAATCGTCCCGGGCGTTTTGAACTGAGACTGGCCCACCAGGTGTCCGTGGAAAGACGATGAAGCCTGTGAATGAAAACAAGTGCTTGTACACCATCTTTTTTGTGTATATGTACCATTGCAGCACTGCGTCACTCACTAGCAACAGGATGTAAACCAGGTATCAACACCGAGGGTGTTTTGAACGCGCATCGTGTCGGATTTGGTAAAGAAACGCAAAGAAACATTACCGGAGGAAGAGAGGAAAAGAAAGAGAGGAAGGGACAGAACAAGAGTCAAGATAAGACTGTCTTTTACTGGCTGGAGTGAATCAGTCCAGGTTCGATACAAGATGGATGCTAGTTTAGCCACCGATAGGGGGCGCGTCACTGAGAAAACTGCTGAAAGTTCCGTTGTGTATCTTTAAAATAACAGCTGCACACTGTGAAGTCACGTTACAATTCCAATCTTTATCACAGAATGATTTTCTATAAATAACCGAAATACACTGCGACAGACTGGCGACCTGTCCAGGGTGTACCCCGCCTCTTGCCTGATAATAGCTGGGATAGGCTCCAGCAACCCCCACGACCCTGAACTGGATAAGCGGTACAGAAAATAAATGAATGAACTGAAATACAGTGATTAAAAACAAATAAAACCTCAGGACAGACCAAAGTTATTTTATTTTTAAATCTCCTTATGCATTTGTTTCATTTAGTGGGCTTGCTGTAAATATTATTCCAAGTTCAGCTGTCTGGTAACATGTTGACATCAATTAAATCTTTAGAATAGCGACTGGATCCTTTTTACGACTGAGAATTACCGTTAACAGTATTCAGCTCTGCGCGTGCCTGTGATGTAGACGACACATCGGAGGAGCAGGAGAAATATTCCAGCTGACTTCCACATTCACCTCCCCGGCAGATAAAAAACGCTGATATCTGTGTCTGACTCTCAGTCTGCGCCGCTCGTGGAAGTGGAGCAGACTTGCTGAACAGCCGGCTTATAACTACTGACTTTCAAAGAGTTAGCAAGCACGACAAAATGAACTAGACTAAACCCAAACTTGATTTATATCAGACCCAGGTAGAGTGCAGTTCATCACTTCTTACCCCCACCAGTGTTCGCCGTGGGTCTCCCCTCATCCACCTGCCAGTGACCTCCGCCTTTGTCACCTGCAGCCACCAGCACACTGCTGTGTTGTTGTAATACATTTGGCAGCATCTGCATGGACAGCTAGCCTCTTTAATTCCCAGTTTTCCCCGTACAACCTTTCCATGTTTTCCTCCTCGTGTAGTTCTCTCTGTGTGATTGATTGATCAACAGCTGTGGCCCAAGATGGAGGGGGGCATTGGCCCTCAGCTGTAATTGGTCCAGTCCACAATCACTCCTGACTAATGACCGACCAGTTTTGTACCAATTAGTAGGCTATTATGACTTATGCCAATTACCAAATTGAAAAAGAGAGAGAGAGAGAGAGAGAGGCCCACAGTCACCATCGACCCATCGGGAAAATGCCCGGTATGCCCGATGGTCAGTCCAGCCCTGGTTGTTGAGCAATCACTGCAATCAAGTGTTTTCTGTAACGTCCAATCAGATGTCTGCACCTGTTGACAGGTATGTTGGTCCATGTTCACGAGCAAGGTGCTCTTATTGGTCTGGGACAGTTTTGTTTGCGTTTCGTTTTCTTTAAATTATTTTTTTAAACCACAATTCAGAATAAATGTTTTATTTTACTGAACTAGAATTTAATCAATTTTAATGTATTATTACTTTTTTCAGTCTTTTGTTATTTGAATTACTGTAATTTAGCCTTTTCTTTAATGGGAGGGGATGTAAACTTGTACGCCACTGTAATACTTCTAAACACTGGTGGATTTTTCCACTCAGGTCATCTGATATTTGACACATGACTTGGACCAGCTGACCAATAAGAATCATGTCTGTATTCTGTCCGTTTTATTCCACATAAGCCCAGATGAGTAGCTCGTGTGGGTCAAGGTCCCTGGCCCTTTCATTTCAGCGAGCTTTATTAATGCATGACCTCTCGCATGCAAATGCTTCCTGCTTTCATCACCTGTGTTATTAGCATTCCTCTCCATGTTTTAGCTGCAGGACCTTCTGAAATATGGAAGCACAGATCTGTGCTTAGAGAGATGAGTGAGGAAGTTGAAGTCTTAGCTGAGCGCTGATGGCACGTCTCTGAGTAACAGTTTCACCATCAGGATTACCATCCTGAATGAATGAAGTGGAGCAATTAGGAACGTCTAACTCACTTTGTTTCATATGAGGCTGATATTCTGTTGTTCGGGTTATGTTTGTGTAGCAGCTGCATGGAAGAAGGCAAGAAAGTAGTAAAAAAATATCCCAGATGGTGCAGCTGAGTGGAAGGAATGACGAGGTGAAGAAACGGTCAGGATTGACCTTCACACCTTCAGGGCTTCTTCATCTTAGTTTTATCATTCTTGATTTCTGGGCCTCAGGAATGCCACAACAGAACCACATCATTCCCTTTCCCCCTTTTTATCCATTTAGCTTCTATCCAGAGCATCACACCGCTGATTAACTCACACAGCGATGAACACACAGGAGGCAATGTGAGGGAGGGACACATCAGCTTGTCCTTATTAGAGACGGCTGAAGACTGTTAGCTTCTGGTTGCAAAGTTTTGTTTTCTGTTATTAGGCCCGAGCACCGAAGGCGGTGCGAAGGCCTATTGAAACCCTCGCGTTTATTATTAGGCCCGAGCACCGAAGGCGGTGCGAAGGCCTATTGTAATGCAAGCGTTTATTCCGTATTATTATTATTATTATTATTATTCTTATTTTTCTCTAGACAAATGAATTGCCTTTTTGGGGGCCTGAACATGCTCGAAAAGTCACCAAATTTTGGCTACCCCCCATTTAAAATCGAAAAATTTCATAATTTGCCATTTTCGTGACCGCTCGGGCAAAACTGAGCTCTAGCGCCACCTTTTGCAAGGTCCCCAGAACTGCATGTCACCGATTTTTACGAAACTCGGTACACTTGTTCTACATGTCGGGGCGGACAAAAAAGCCTCTTAACGTCGTGGTGCCAGGTCTACAGGAAGTCGGCCATTTTGGGTCAAAGTCGCCATTTTGGCGTTTCACTCACGTTGCATTTGCGTTAACTCCTCATAAACCGCAAATGGTACGGTCACCCCGATGGTCGTTTTGTGTTCACAAGGCATGTGGGATTTCTAGTTGTGCTCTGCATTCAGAAATCTGCAAGCGTGTGGAGGGGGCGGAGCCTGAAAGTTGACCTTCTCGCCATGAAACACGAAACTGATATAACTCTGGCATAAAACCATATATCTGCACCAAAATTGCTGCGTGTGATGCTGGTCAGATGCTGAACACACCTATATGACCATTTCCGGTTTTCGCCTTAGCCCCGCCCCCTGGGGACAGGAAGTGTCACTTTTCAGTGTTTGGGGTCCAGAACTTCAATGATGAAGCCGACGGATTTGAAAGTGCTTCCAAACGTGTCAAACCCTTCCACGATGCCACAATAAAAAACTCAAGTCGATACGCCAAACGCAACCATGGCGAATATCAGCCCAACGCCATGGAAACAGGAAGTACATGGAAATGACACAAAGAAAGGTCCGATCTCCACCAAACTTGCTACAGATGATGATGGTCATCCCCTGAACTGATTCACATAGATATATTGGCCAAATCTGGAAAAATGACTCTAGTGCGCCCCCTACAATTGTTTAAACTGATATAACTCTGGAAGAAAACCAGGTATCTGCACCAAATTTCCTATGTGTGATGCTGGACAGATGCTGACTGAAGATATATGATGATTTCCGGTTTTTGCCTTAGCCCCGCCCCCTAGTGACAGGAAGTGCCTGTAAATGAGACACAGATGGGCAGATCTCGACCAAACTTGGCACAGATGATGACAGGAATACCTTGAACTGTTTCACATGATGTGATGACGTCATGGCCACGCCCCCTGAAAACAGGAAGTGACTTCTTCGGCCTACATAATCACTTACATTCCTATTAAACCCCTGAGTTGGCACAAATTCCTTCAAGTTAGGGTAAGGGAGACTGAGGGGAGGCGGTGCATAGGCCGGAGCGGCGCCTGAGGAGCGAGGGCCTTCATCGCCGCTTGCGGCTTTAATTATTATTATTATTATTATTCTTTTTCTTCTGCCACTTTAAGCGCATTTTAGGGGGTCTGAACGTGCTCAAAAACTCACCAAATTTTGCGTACCCCCCCAAGGGAATGTGTAAAATTACGTATTTTCGGGTGTTCGGGCATGTTCGGGCAAAATTGCGCAACGGCGCCACCTATTTTACTGCCCCGCCACTCATCCTATCAATCTTCATGAAAATCGGTACACATTTCTACATCCAGGCAACAAAAAACCTCTAAACAATTTGAAACACAGGAAGTCGGCCATTTTGGGTCAAAGTCGCCATTTTGGCGTTTACACTCGCATTTAACACTCTCAGGGCTTTATGGTAGGGACACCAAAACGTCAAATCCCAAGCATTTGATCAAAATTATCAAAGATTTTTCATAAGTCAAAGCATGACCGGGGCCTCAAATTTATGTCTCCCATAAAAATCAATCTCATATAACTCCCACAAAATAGATATCTAACCAAAACCTTGTGAACCAATATACCCTAACAATCTACATTCAATATTTTATTACATCATAGCCCCCCCCTGGAACAGGAAGTCATAAGTTTTCTTGAGCATCCATTTCTCTGACATTTTGGACACAAGCAGCTCCAAACTCCTTCAGAGGGCAGAAAACATGTTATGATGACTCCATTGAAAATCATCTGTTTACACTGCAGGGCGTGGTCATGGCGACGGCGAACTTCATGTACGCCATACCACTAAAATTCATAACTTAAAACAAAACAGATAATAATAATTCAATGACCAATAGGAATCAATATCACGTTTACATTTTGGAAAAATTCCAACTCTAGGGGGCGCTACAATTGAGAGTAGTTTAAAACATACCCAAAACGGCTCACGATATCACCAAAATCACTACATATATCCACATAACTCCTCAACATAATCCTAAATATGTTATATTGTCAAAAGTGGGCGGGACTTGTACCAAAAGAATGTGGCCACGCCTCCAAATTTCAAAAATATGAAAAATCACCGTTTCCTACAACAAATTGATATTTCACTAATCCCTACATTTCACTCACTACTTTGTTCTACAACAATCGCACACTCTACTTTTTCACAATATCAAATTAGCTCAACATACTCTTAATTTACTCAATCCCACCAAAATTCAACAATTACTTAATAGCCTTAGTGTCTCTTTAAAGCATCAGTATTGATTTTTAAGAAATATTTATACTCTATTAAATGCAAGAAAGTTAACAATTTTTTAATCTAAATTTTTAACTGACATAAACCAAAAAAATTCATAGCATCCAAAACATTATATTATAATATTTTCGTTTTTAGACCAACTTCTATTTTTATTATTTTTTTTAATTTTTCCTGCTTCATCCACTTCTAAACGTCTTTTGGGGCTAACATGTTCAAAAACTCACCAAATTTTCTACCCCCAATAAACATTTACATATTATGGTGTTTGGCATGTTCGCAAAATCCCAACGCGCCACCTATTTTACTCCCCCCACTCACCTATCAACTTTATAAAATTACACATTCTACATCCAGCAACAAAAAATCCTCTTAGCATATTTTTAAAATGACCCCATTTTGTCATCCCATTTTGCGTTTTACTCACCTCACATTTACCTTCCTACTTTATGGTACCACCAAAATCAATTCCCAATCACAAAAGTTATCAAAAGATTTTTATAAGTCAAACGGACCGGGCCTAAAGTTTATGCCCCATAAAAATCCATCTCATAAACTCCCACATAAAATGAGAATCTAACCAAAACTCTTAAATTCAATATACCCTAACACATAAACATTCAATATTTTTATTATTCATACCCCGCCCCATTTTACATCACCATTTTCATTATGTCACCACGCATTTAACAACTTTCCTCGTTTATCGTACGCCACCAAAATTTCAAATTTCCCAACACATTTGATTAAAAGTTATCAAAAGCTTTTTGATAGGAAAAAGTATGTGGCTTTGCGGGGCTTCAAAGTTGGCCCTCTCACCATGAACACAATGTGCCTTTGCTCCGCCTCCTTACAGAAGTCTTTTTTCTTACTCTTACTGGCTCACCTCAAAAGCAAGTCAACACCTTTCAGGACCCATTACATTTGCATATCGTAATGGGCTTGGGGTTGAAGACGCCATCATCTTCCTGCTTCAGAGAGCCCACTCTCATCTACCATCAGCAACACTTTAGGTCAGTTCTTTATTTTTCAGTGCCTTTAATACTATTCAGCCTCATCACTATTGAGAAGCTCCAAAACTTTCAGTTGATCCTCCACAACCACCTAATTATGATTCCTAACAAAAAGACCACTTTTTGAGACTAAAGGTTGTGTGTCTAGACGGTGGTCAGCAGCACTGAGCAACACAAGGAACTTACTCTCACCATTCCTCTTCACACTATAAGATACAAAATTCATTCCTACCAGCAGCATCACACTAAGAAAAAAGTGACTTACTGAAATAGTAATAAAGCAACAAAATAATCCATGTCCTATAACCAAAAAAGGAGCTTTATACAATACTGAATTTCCCTTCTGATTAAAAAAAAGTTTTTAAGTCATTTTCTGACTCATTGCTCATGATCATCCAACATATAGGCCAGATATTTGAAAATACTTCACGTTTCAAACCTTTTGCTGACACTACAGTGTCATCAGGTGGATTTGCCAAAATAAACCATGGTGAAATTAGCCCCAAAGCCATGAAAACAAGACCTCAGATAACACATAAAAAACGGTTGATCTCTACCAAACTGCCACAGATCCTAACTCATTTAAATAGACATGTGCTGATAGGTTAAGTCCCTATAGCTCCATAACACCCCCAAAAACTTCAATTGATACTCCCACCAGCACAACAAACTGCAGCAGAAAGTCGGCACACAGTTGTAGACATGACTACGCGGTGCATAGGCCGAGCGCCCCAAGGTGCAGCCTTCAATGCCGCTTGCGGCTTTATTTTATTTTGAATTCACAGAACTCTTTCACAGAACAAGTCAGGTCAACATTTTCTCTCCCACACAGTCTCAGGACAAACATTTGTTCAGATTTACTCCCAGAGCCTTATTTCTGATAACATTCCAAAATATGGAATGGTATCAGCACTATAGGTTTTTTCTGGCCTTCACAGTTCTGTATTGTTTATTGTGACTCGATAATCTGTACATATTGCAAAATGCTGTTTTTCTTCTAAATAGGGATGCTCTGATCTAATTTTCTTCTGTCTGATACCGATCTGATACCGTGGGTTTAGGTTACCTGCCAATACAAAGTGCTGATCTGATACCGGTGTTATTTTTAGGAGGTCTGTTAACGGTTGAATATGGATTACAGACAGAACAGCAACATCATGCTGTAGTTGCAACAGCAGAAAAACAACTCCAGCCGTTTGGATGCCAGACTCGCTGCTGATACACAAGTAACCAGCAGTCTGCAGCATTTCCAACAAGTAATGCAGAGGAGTTTATAACTGACAGCTAATGTTAGCCAGGTTAGCAAACAAGCTAGCTTACCGATCCAGCATTTTTATACCATGGAATATGTTTATGTGGGTCCATCTAGTGTCGGCTTCCCCTAAATTTACTCCAGTTTTTCCTTTTTTACTCCTTTTCTGAGACCGATAACAGTATCTCCGGGGCTCTGAAGCAGCTGCTTGGCTCCAAAATTTCCCCCTGTGCCAGCGTAAAGTGCCCAACATACTGGTGCAACACAGAGATCGTATCTGGCAGCCCGCAATGGTGGCGTGTATTTGCTTGTAGATGTAAACATAACGCTGTTGTCAATACATTTGGAGGTATTATTTTTTAAAAATATAGCTTTGAATAAAAATGTTCCATATTCAACCTTTAAGTTTATGATTCAAATTAATTATATTATCATCTACCATCTTTCTAGCCATCTTCCTTGACATCATTCAGGAATCCTGCACCTTGCGGCATTGATGCTGTTACCTGACCAGAACTCTCTTCATCCATTAACTTTCATTTTTTTCAAAATCTATTTGCCCTTATATGATCTGAAATTGCAACCAGCGGTTAATACATTACGGTGCATAGATGATAGCCTGCATTGTTTAAGCTAGCCAGTGTCAACTTCATCAGCTGGTACCATTAGCATTGCATTGTCATCGCTGTTCATCATCAGTGTCTTTACTGGAATGTCCATTCAGCTTGTAAGATCTGAAGCAACTTGCCTGGAAGCCAAGACTGGAGAGAATGATATGCAGATGAGAGAAGGCTTGGTCACTGTTGATCTGAATCCGAATCTGAAGGAGACAAGTGCAGGGCAGAGCCATAGCACAGGTCCAAAGCTCTGTTGCACCTTGTGGGGCAGGTGGAACATTGATGAAATCATTCAGTGATTTCTTAAGACTGCACTGATTGTGCATTATGACCAAACTGGATTTTGTTGGAAGGACTTTGCTGAAAGGGTCCTCTGGCTTGTTCAGATGAAACTTTGTGTGTCTGCACGCTGCACCATATGAGCCTTCCACACCGGCTTTACTCCTCAGCTGCAGAGGCTAATTCTTGCTTTTAGGGGCTGGTCATTGCTTTTCCCCACATGACTGTCATTTATTACTGTTGACTACACATGCAGGACACTTCATTCATGCCTCAGTGGACGAAAATGAAATTCCCTGCTCCTTCCGGTCCCGGGGGTCTCTTTGTAAGGCCCTGTTGGTCACTCACTTTGCAGGTGCTGTTGCTTTTTTCTCTAAAACCTGTTGCCTCTGCAAGTTATATTAGCCTGTAAAGGAAGAAATATTAAAACATTGAGCATTATTAGAAAGACTACGTGGAAGGAGGCAAACTGACCTATGAGGCCTTATTACTGCTTCAATGTCAGTGCCTTTCCCTGTTGGCTTCACCTTGTCTTGCATAGTTGATGAGGACAGATGTGTCTTTTCATAGACTGGTCTTAAATATATGAATAATAATGTAAGAGAGAGAGATGGTGGAATAATATGAGAGAAGTGAAACGAGTTCAGCCTGACCAGAGGAGCATTTGAGCAAAATAATAAGCAGGGCAGGTCACCCTGGCCACGTCATCCTGACTTAGCCAGCAGGGAATATCTCTACAGTGAGAAAGATCTGAAGAGAGAGGCAGAGAAGGGGCAGGGAGGTAGTTAAGGGACTAAACAAGTAGCACATTGTCACTGTGGCTCTGTCAGTTTGTGTTAGAACTGATGAGAAACTGGGACGAATGGCCTCTGGCTGTCACAGTCCTGCTAAATCTCCTCCAAACAAACATAGACCGTCACCATTTCTGTCCATTCTCCATGTTGCCAGTGAGACTTTGGTCTCTGAAGAGTAAGATCAATAGTCGTAATGAAAATAGTTGCACAATTAAGAGGATTAAAATCTTTATTTCATAATTTCATACACAAATGTGTATATATATATATATATATATATATATACATACAGTATATGTATATATATAGCAATCTTCTCCTGTTCATATTCATTATTCCTGCCTATCGGTGTGAGAAGGATGCCACCAAACAGAAAATGCAATCAGTAGACTCTTAATATGCTGGTATTACTTCCATCTGATGGTACTTAGATTCTGTCTCTCCAGCTGCTGCTTTCCCTGACTGTAGGAGACGGACAGTCTGGAGGTTGGGGAGGTCTCACTGGACTGTGGTGTTGGGGGATGTTGTTGGGCGAGGCTGTGTTCATATCCATGACTAAAGCCAGGCAGGAGGTGTGACAGGGAATCTGTTGGTCCAAGATAAGATAAGATAAGTCAAGACAAGACACAACACGACAAGACATGACACGATACAACAAGAGAAGACAAGACAAGACACGATGCGACACAATGATACGATACTTTAAGATAAGATACGATAAGATAAGACAAGATATGATACGATGAGACAAGACACTGAAAGACACGACACAAAGATGAGATGAGAAGATGATATAAGATATGACATGACAAGACACGAGATAAGATATAATAATATGCGACAAGACAAGATATGGTGAGATAAGACAAGACAAAACAAGGCAAGATACGCAAAAACAAAACAAGATAACATAAGATACGACAAGAGAAGGCAAGATATGACAAAACAAGACAACTCAGAGAAGTCAGCAGCACCACCCCCGAAGAAGGCGTCTAAATCTTTGTCTTCGTGTTTCTATGATGGTTCCTGATGTGAGGATGTCTGAGGGATTACATAACACCGGTGTCCAGCCTAAGCTGTCTCGCTTAATCTTAATAATGCTCCAAAGTTTCTCCAAATGGTTTAATATTATTCTGCACTGCATGGAGAAATATGCAAATCCCCCCAGTCTCTCCTGAAGGAACACTGCTGCTTTACACATTTGTTGACAAGCTGGAGCTCTATTTTTGTCCTCAGCTTTTCACAGCTTTTCTACCACCTCATCATGACCATCATTCGTTGAGTTTTATTGCAAAATTACAAAATCAAATTTGATATTTATTAAATTAAATGAAGCCGGTGGGAAAACACAATGTTGGGTTCTAGGCAGGCACTGAGAAGAAGCTGACCTGAGGACATAAAACTCAATCTTGAACCAAGGCTGTTACATAAGTTTAGATGCAGAGAGGCATTGTTTGGTCATGTAGTGACTGAACTGATAATATTTAGCTTACCTGGTCATGATTACACATACAGGGAGTGCAGAATTATTAGGCAAATGAGTATTTTGACCACATCATCCTCTGTATGCATGTTGTCTTACTCCAAGCTGTATAGGCCCAAAGCCTACTACCAATTAAGCATATCAGGTGATGTGCATCTCTGTAATGAGAAGGGGTGTGGTCTAATGACATCAGCACCCTATATCACGTTTATTAGGCAAACAGAATTATTAGGCAACCTCCTTTCCTTTGGCAAAATGGGTCAGAAGAGAGACTTGACGGGCTCTGAAAAGTCAAAAATAGTGAGATATCTTGCAGAGGGATGCAGCACTCTTAAAATTGCCAAGCTTCTGAAGTGTGATCATCGAACAACCAAGCGTTTCATTCAAAATAGTCAACAGGGTCGCAAGAAACTAATGGAAAGCTAAATCTGGACTCAAGACAATTGTAGTCGTTTGTTCGTTCATTCTACTTAAAGTATTGGTGAAAATCAAGGAGTTTTGCTGCAGATAATGTCTTATACTGTATAGTGACTGCCCCATCTCTGCCATTATATTGGATGTACACCAAAGAGTAACTCAACATAATATCTTCTGAATGAGTCAAAGTGATGCAGAAATTTTACCAGTGAGTAAATACACGTATAAAGTCTTAGAAATAAGGTCCAGATTGAAAAAAAAGAAAGTTTTCCTCTAATCGTAATAGCAAACAACTGATTTGGACACAATGTAATTTGATTTTAACTTGTTTGCCTTTGTTGTGAAGTGTCACAAGCCATGTGAATTGCACAGTTAAAGAAAAAAAAAAACTACAGATGACCTGTTGAGTTTTAGAAGTCTGATGACTTTAGAAAATCCTTTCCAAGTAGATAGAAGATTGTATTTCTGTGAAGCTGTCATTGGTGCGTTTCCATCAGCTGGAGGGAGAGCATGTTCATTCATGGACCTGAAACTTGAAGGTGTTCTGACTTACATATCCAGCAATATATCTGCCAAGCATGATGGAGATAAGATAAAGAGTTGTCAGGAAAAGTGAGGAGTCTGTCGTTCATGCGGTGACATATGACAGCAGAAGCACTTTGCTGCCAACAGCTCCACTGCTCAGCAGACACATTACAGCAGCTCCCGGCGTCCATCACCCTGCAGCCAGCAGCCACTTCACAGTAATGACAAGCACGGGTCTGTCTGCTGCAGCTCCACGGCCGCTTTATGAGTGTAAGAGATTAAACCCTGACAAGACTTCCCAACGCGGTGCAACACCTCCCCGAGTCTCACACAGCTCCAACCGCCAGTGAGCATGCTCTAATCTGTTAGCATGGAGCTAAAAGAGAGTCCTGCAAACCACATGCATCTGGCACGGACCTGGCCCCAGAGGACAAACTAAATGCATATCTGAGCTGCTGCTTTAACTCCCGACATGTTAAAACCTGATCTCAGAAATATACGTGACATGAGCACGAACAGCCTCACTCATTTACCTGTTCCTGTAACCTAACCGCTTCAAATTACGTGCCGCTGACATGTAAAGTTGCTCAATGCTAAGCCAATGATGCTTTTCGTGTCCCCAGACACAAACTTTTCTGCTTCAACTACGTGCTGCCAACACGTAAAACTGTGCAATGTAAATCAACAAGCCCACAGTTCTTCTCATTTTGATGTAGCCTCCATCCTTTTAGGTTTTTTGGTTGTATGTCGCCTGGAGAAACCTGGAATCAATCTCTCGAACTTCTGGGTGATGGACAACTGCTCTGTGTCCAAGTCTATTCCTCCAGAGGTGCTGTCATGCATCTTGGCTCGTTACGTCTGCAGAGCTGAATTACAGTGAATGAGGTTATCCGGGTGACGCTGGGGAAGAAATGCCTCTAACGGTTGCATGACAGCGGCTCTTGAGGAATAGACTTGGACACAGAGCAGGTGTCCGTCATCCAGAAGTTTGGGAGCTCAATTCCAGGTTTCCCCAGGTAACATGCAGCCAAAAAGCCTAAAAGAATGTAGGCTACGTCAAAATGAACAAACTGTGGATCACATATATAAACTGAATGGATATTAAAAACGTAATATAGTCCGTATTTTGGTGCACAAAAGACCTAATACGGGTATGATTTTTTTAGAGGACATGTTGATTTTACATGGCACAGTTTTACATGTCAGCAGCAGATAATTTGAAGCAGAAAAGTTCGTGTCTGGGGACACGAAAAGCTTCACCATTGACTTAACATTGCACAAATTTACCTGTCACTGGCACATAAGGTGAAGTACTTACGTATTGGGGACACGTAAAAGAGTAACCTAAGGCTGTTCGTGCTCATGTCACATATTTTTGTGAGATCAGATTTCCCTGCGACAGACTGGCGACCTGTCCAGGTGTACCTGCTCCTCGCCTGAAAATAGCTGGGGTAGGCTCCAACAACCCCAGACTGGACAAGTGGTACAGAAAATGAATGAATAATAGGTGATTATCACGCTTTCCGGAACTTTCCGGAATTTAAGCGTTTCCTCTTCCGGGCCAGTTCAACAATAGCTGAATCCAATGTCCCTGCTCTGTTCCACTTTGTAAATCGAATAAACGCGAACCCTACTTAAGTTTTCATTGATTCCTGACTGAAGTGATACAAAGGAAGAAGTGGATCAAAGCGATTTGCTGGGGTGAAGGGCCGAACTTTATAATAAAACAACGTAGCACGTTTGTTTGTAGCCGGCAGACTACACAGCTGGCGTTAGCAGGCTAGCGTTAGCAGGCTAGCGTTAGCCAGCTAGCGTTTACTGACCTGCCTAACTTTGTGTTGCTGAAAACACACAAGCTAACCTGCTAACACCAGCTGTGTAGTGCCGCCTACAAACAAACGTGCTACGTTGTTAAATTATAAAGTTCGGCCCTTCACTCCAGCGAATCGCTTTGATCCACTTCTTCCTTGGTATCACTTCAGTCGGGAATCCATTAGAACTTGGGTAGGGCTGGCGTTGTTTATTAAATTTACACAGTGGAACAGAGCAGTAACATCGAAACTTGGATTCAGCCATTGTTGAACTGCCCCGAAACTGGAAATACCTAAATGTGACAAGTTCCGGAAACCGGAACACGGAAGCGTAATAATAGGGGATTATCACGCTTACCGGAACTTCCCGGCATTTGAGCACTTCCTCTTCCGGGCCATGTTAACAACAGCCGTTCCTGCTCTGTTATACTGTTTAAATCGTATAAACTCCAAACATACTTAAGTTTTCATTCCAGACTGAAGTAATACTGGATCAAAAGCTGGATCAAAGCGATCGATTCGCCGCGGTGAAGGGCCGAACTTAATATTAAAACACACGTTTGTTTGTCGTCGGTGGGGCACGACACCGGCACTTCACAGCATGATAGCATTAGCCAGCTAGCGTTTACTGACGTGCTTAACATTGTGCGTCTTAAAACACACAAACATCTGAAAATCGGGTCTGTACCTCCCCGTTTCCAGTGGAACAACTGGGGACTGCCAAGAAAGGAGACGCTTTCAGATGCTGGTGTGTTTTCAGCCGCACAAAGTAAGGCACGTCATCGAGCTGGCTAATGCTAGCCTGCCAACACGACTGTGCAGACTGCCGGCTACAAACAAACGTGTGTTGTTTTATTATAAAGTTCGGTCCTTCACCGCGGCGAATCGGTCGTTTTGATCCACTTCTTCCTCAGCATCACTTCAGTCTGGAATGAAAACTTGGCATTGGCGTTTATCCGATTTACAAAGTTTAACAGAGTAGTAGCTGGCGGACTACTGTTTGCACTGTTAGGCACGTCATCAAGCTGGCTAATGCTAACCTGCTAACAGTAGTCCGCCAGCTACTACTCTGTTAAACTTTGTAAATCGGATAAACGCCAATGCCAAGTTTTCATTCCAGACTGAAGTGATGCTGAGGAAGAAGTGGATCAAAACGACCGATTCGCCGCGGTGAAGGACCGAACTTTATAATAAAACGACACACGTTTGTTTGTAGCCGGCAGTCTGCACAGTCGTGTTAGCAGGTTAGCATTAGCCAGCTCGATGACGTGCCTAACTTTGTGCGGCTGAAAACACAAGCATCTGAAAGCGTCTCCTTTTTTTGGCTGTCCCCAGTTGTTCCACTGGAAACGGGAGGGTACAGACCCAGTCTTCAGACGCTTGTATGTTTTCACAAGCGAAAAGTTGGTAACATCAGCTAACGTGAGCTTGCTAACGCTAGCTGTAGTGTCGTCTGCATCATTGAAGTGCCGACTACAGACATACGTGCAACCTTGTTTTATTTTAAATTTCGGTCCTTCACTCCGACAAATCGCTTTCATCCACTTCTTCCTTAGTGTCTTTTCAGTTGGGAATCCATGAAAACTTAGGTACGGCTGGCGTTGTTTATTAGATGTACACAATGGAACAGAGCAGCAACATCGAGACTTGGTTTTTTTTTTTTTTTTTTTTTTTTTTTTTTTCTTCTTTATTTTTTCTTTTTTTTTTTTTTTTTTTTTCTTTTTTTTTCTGGTTTCTTTTTTTTTTTATTTTTTTTTTTTTTTTTTCTCTTCTTTATTTTCCTTCTTTTTTTTTTCTTTTTCTCTCTTCTTTGTTTTTTTGTTTTTCTTTCCTTTCTCTTCTAATTTATTTTTTTTTTTTATTATTTCTTTTTTTTTTTTTTTTTTTTTTTTATTTTTTTTTTTTTTTTTTTTTTTTTTTATCTTTTCTTTTTTTTTTACAATACATAAACATAAAAAAATTTAGATATTTCTTAATTTATTTTTTTTTTTTTTTTTTTTTCTTTTTTTCTTTTTCTTTCCCTTTTTTTCTTTTTCTTTTTTTTCTTTTCTTTTTTTTTTTTTCTTTTTTTTTTCTTTTCTTTTCCTTTTTTCTTTTCTCTTTTCCTTCTTTCCTTCTCCTCCTCTTCCTCTCTCTCCTCCTTCTTCTCTTCCCCTCCTCCCTTTATTATCTCCCTCCTTTTTTTTGGGACCTTTTTTCCTCTATTTCTTCTCTTTTAGCTAAATTTTTTTTTATTTCCTTTTTTTTCTTTTTTCTTTTTTTTTTTTTTTTTTTTTTTTTCTTTCTTTTTTTTTTTTTAGTTTTTTTTTTTTTTTTCCTTCTTTTTTTTCTTTTTTTTTTCTATTTTTTTTCTTTTTAATTTCTTTATCTTTTCTTTTTTTTTTTTTTTTTTTTTAAACCCCCCCCCCCCCCCCTCGATTGAGCCATTCCTGGCCTGGAAGAGGAAGCTTCAAATGTTTCAACTTCCGGAAACCGGAACGCAGAAGCGTGATAATCCCCTATAACCTGTTGTTAAAACTATGTGAACTTTTGGTCCCTCCACCATAAATCAGAACCAAGTTACATAAAAGTACTTTAAAATTTAAAATAATGTTCTGGAAAAGTGTAAAACTCTTCAGTCTTGGATCAGAATTATAGAGCAGCTGATTTTTATTTTTACATCAAAACAACGAACAAGTTTTAAATTCGTGATGCACGATAATATCAGCCCGATATTGGTCTGACATTGACCCTATATTGGCCGGTATTTTAATGTTTTTTATTTGTATATTTGATAGGGACGGAGCATGAAACAAAACAAAAACTTCTAAATATGCCAGATTTCATTAAAAGGGTAGTTTCCATCTGTTGTCTCAAGCCAGATCTTAGAAGGCTCCCTAAAATGAGGAAAAACAGAAATATCACATTGTAAATAAAACAGTTATCAACATAATTAACCAAAGTATAACAGGTTTGTCCTCCTAATATTACTTTTCAGCATTTGTTGCTCCTGTTCCAACTTTTTACAGACGTATTGCTGCCGTCAGATTCACAATCAGCTCCTATTTTCCATTAAATAAAAAAATGTCTCAGTTTCATCATCTGGTATGTTGTTTATGTTCTAGTGGGAAGAAAATGTGAGTTGATGTGATTTGGAAATCATTACATTCTGGTTTTATTCACAGTACATTTAAACACAGACACTTGACATTTTGGAAAAGAGTTTTCAATAAATCCAGTTTGCGATTTTACTGCTTATCATGGGGTTAATCTGTTATTTACAGTCTTCAGAGGACTAACCAGTTTTATGGTAGTGCTGTTTCAGTGACAGAACGTGCACAAAAACCATGAATAATTACGAAGATCCAGGCTGGTTGACTGAGGAAAAGCTGCTAGCCAACAAGTCAAAGTTGGTTCTTTCAAGCTTTGTGAGACTCCAGCATCAAAACTGGTGTTCCCCTCTGTAAACAGTATTTCCCTACGGTCATGTGATCCCTTATTAAAGAAATGTTCAGTAATGGCTGGGGATGAGGATGAATTTCCAACCCTTTCCTGGCTCACTCTTCCTTCTGCTGCGCAGTGTTTGCTTCTCACCGGGAGGCTGCCGTGCCTAAAATGCCTAAAAGCTGCTTTTGGCAGTACGATACCATAGCTATTGATGTAAGAACTTAATAACCAAAATCACTTATCAAGAAAAGCATGGAGAACTGCTAGATATCATTCTTAAATGAAACTCTTATGAGCTATTTTTGTCGTCATCATTATATTTGTCCAGACGAATGTACTTTTCGTAGTACCAGGCATTAAAATGACCAAAAAGTATGAGAAAACAAGTATGGTCTCTTCATCTTTTCCATGACTTTACATTTTCGTATTATAAAAAAAACTGATTCTCAGATACTAAACGATTCTAAAAATTAGTATCTAGTTAGATATTAATTAGCACAGGTATTGATACTTAAAGGTCACTTTGGCGTCTGCTGAGTCTCGGAAAGCATCAGCTGCCTCTGTCCTTTTAAGCAGGCAGTGCTGCGGGCAGCCCCTCCCCTACAACATCTCCCTGGAGGACCCATTGTTTACAGTGTGGCTAACTTAGCGACTTCAGACCTCTCTGTTAACTTTTTTGTGTCAAAAAGTGACAAGTGATAAATCCAGTGTTATTGGAGACTCATGCAGACTGACGTGAAAACGCGCATCGTTTGCTCTTCTCAACGAGCCCCCGCCCCCCGCATAGAAACGCAAGCTTTGTGCTCGCAAAGCAGCATCTCAGCTTCGCCCTAACTAGTTTGTCTGTTCTATTGTTTACTTGATTTGGTCTCAAGTATTGTGAAGAAAAGAACACGCAAATAAGAATGCTAACTAGTGGTTGAAGGTTTTAGTTCGTGTCTTCTGAATCACAGAAAGCAGTTGGAGAAGATTATCTCTGCACAAACTAGATCTTACAAATAATTTGTTTCCATTTTTACAGTCTTTTTGTCATATACTGTATATTCATACATTTTTGTTGTGTGGTTTGGATTGTTATTTCATTTATTTATTTATTGTTTTGGCGTGTGTGTTTGTGTGTGTGGGGGGGTTCCCCTTCAGTATCGAAAATAGTCCTTAGTATCTGTATCGAGAATGAAATTCTAGTACCATGACAAACCTAGTACATATATACAGTGGGAACGGAAAGTATTCAGAACCTTTTAAACTTTTCACTCTTTGTTTTATTGCAACCATTTCCCAAAATCAAAAAAGTTCATTTTATTTGTCATTAATGTACTCGGCACCCCATCTTGACAGAAAAAACAGAAATGTAGAAATTTTTGCAAATTTATCTAAAAAAAGACTAACTGAAATATCACATGGTCATAAGTATTCAGATCCTTTGCAGTGACTCATATTTAACTCATATTCTGTCCATTTCTTCTGATCCTCCTTGAGATGGTTCTACTCCTTCATTGGAGTCCAGCTGTGTTTAATTAAACTGATTGGACTTGATTAGGAAAGTCACACACCTGTCTATGTAAGACCTTCCAGCTCACAGTGCATGTCAGAGCAAATGAGAATCATGAGGTGGAAGGAACTGTCCAAGGAGCTCAGAGACATTATTTTTGAGCAGGTGATGAACAGTGCCTGGTTTTCTCCACATACCGCTTAGAATTAACTCCAAAAAGTTCAATCTTGGTCTAATCAGACCAGAATCTTATTTCTCACAGTCTGGGAGTCCTTCATGTGTTTTTTGGCAAACTCTATGCGGGCTTTCATATGTCTGCACTAAGGAGAGGCTTCCATCGGGCCACTCTGTCATAAAGCCCCGACTGGTGGAGGCTGCAGTGATAGTTGACTTTGTGGAACTTTCTCCATCTCCCTACTGCATCTCTGGAGCTCAGCCACAGTGATCTTTGGCTTCTTCTTTACTCTCTCACCAAGGCTCTTCTCCCACCATTGCTGTTTGGCTGGACGGCCGGGTCTAGGAAGAGTTCTGGTCGTCCCAAACTTCTTCCATGTAAGGACTATGGAGGCCACCGTGCTCTTAGGAACCTTTAGTGCTGCAGAAATTCTTTTGTAACCTTGTCCAGATCTGTGTCTCACCACAATTCTGTCTCTGAGCTCCTTGGACAGTTCCTTCCACCTCATGATCCTCATTTGCTCTGACATGCACTGTGAGCTGGAAGCTCTTATATAGACAGGTGTGTGTCTTTCCTAATCAAGTCCAATCAGTTTAATTAAACACAGCTGGACTCCAATGAAGGAGTAGAACCATCTCAAGGAGGATCAGAAAAAATGGACAGAATATGAGTTGAATATGAGTCACTGCAAAGGGTCTGAATACTTTATAAAATACCCATATTGTGTATATATATATATTTCTATATATAGATATCTATATATCTTTATATAGATATATAGATATGTATATATGTATATATATATATATATATATATATGTAAAGCACGGCAAATTGTATAAAATGTGCTTTTTCTTTTAGAAAAGCATAATCTGTGTCTGTTTATGAGTTATACTTTCAAACTTACTCATTTACAATTTAGCCCATATTTTAGTCAGCTGAATCTACCATATTTTAGTTGACAATAATATAATATTATCAACTAAAACTAGACTAAAATTCATTGAATTAAGATGCCGAAATTATGACTAAAAGTAAACATTTTAGTCAAAAGACAGACAAAAACTAAATCAAAGTTTGCTTTAAATATTAATACTTAGTATATCAGTTTGTACATTTATCTGCGTGTACAATGAGATACCTCACGTTTTTATACATGCAAACCTTTGATAGATCCGGCCCTGACTGTAACATTTGCAGCAGCAGTAGATTACCTAATTAACTGACTCAGCTGGTCATTTAAAGCGCGGTGGCCACTCCTGCAGCAGGTGGGCTGACACTGATGACTGAAGCTGCGATGAGCCGCTGCTCTCAGCAGAAACCTGGTGTGGATGTTGGTCACCAGGAGGTGACGGTCAATGAGCCATTGTCCTCCGAGCCCAGATCTGTTCTTCCTGCAGTTGGCTGGTTTCACACAGAGTGCACTCAGAGGTTAATCTTTCATTTACACGTTCCCCATCTGGATTTGTCCCAGCAGCTTCCTGACCTTATGCAGCCCGGATGTTTCCACCTGACTGAACAGTCAGTGAATATAGCACGATGCATCCAAGTGTGCATGCAGATGCGTTGAAGAGCCTGTCAGAGAGTCGGAGCATCCCTCTCCTGAGCTGAAACCCAAAGAGCTGCTGGTGACACAGCAGTTTATTCAAGCTGTCCAGTGAGGGAGAGACACGACATCAACGACAGATGCTCACAAAAACATGTCATTTTGATATGTTGTTTACAAACATCTGTGTGTACGGCATGTCACGTTTAACCCTGAGATCCCGGTGTCTGTCTCACATGACTGAGAAATCAGCACAGAATGCAACATGTTTATTTATCTTCACGAGTCAAAAGTCAAGAATCTGAGACGAACTGTCTCTGAAAGCTGGAGAACAGTTTCAGAGAAACGTTCCTCAACATAAAATCATCAAACGTCTGAAGATCCTCCATCCACAGTGCAGAATATCATCAGGAGATGGAGAGAATCAGGAGGAATCTCTGTGTGCCGGGGACCAGGCTGGATGATGGTGATCTGCATTAAAGCAGACATGATTCTCTACTGGAAGCCACTGATGGACTCAGGAAGATTCCAGAAATCTCCGTCTGTGAACACAGTTCACTCTGAAATCCACAAATGCAGGTTAAAGCTCCATCATGCAGAGAAGAAGCCAGATGTGACCAGGATCCAGAAACACCACCATCCGTCTTCTCTGGACCAAAGATCATTAAAATGCTCTGAGACAAAGAGGAAACTGTTCTGAGGTCAGATGATGAAGATGTGAGGATGTTTCTGGAAAGCATGGAGACCGAGTCCTGCAGACTGAAGAGGGTCGGAGCATCCAGCTTCTTATCAGTGGACAGTTGAAAAGCTGCATCTCTGATGGGATGGGGTTGCTATGGCGACGGCAGCTTCCACATCTGTGACGCTCCATCAATGCTGGAAAGTACACTGAGGTTTTAGAGCAACATCTGCTCCTGGACCTGGACCACATACTGGATCCATCACAGCAAGACCTGGACCACATACTGGATCCATCACAGCAAGACCTGGACCACACACTGGATCCATCACAGCAAGACCTGGACCACATACTGGATCCATCACAGCAAGACCTGGACCACATACTGGATCCATCACAGCAAGACCTGAACCACATACTGGATCCATCACAGCAGCATGCTGGAAACAGGAGAAGAGTCCAGCTGCTGAACTGGTCCAGACATTTCACTACAGGCTACATGATTGTGTTGCTAAACAACGGTAAACATCATCCTGGAACTACTTAGGGCTGGGTAATATATAGATATTTATCGTCTGGACGATAGAAAATATTGATCATTTCATATGAAGCTCTATTGTTTACGTTGCGATACACTGCAGTGTTTAATCAAGATGCGCCACATGCACACGCACACTGCAAACAAACATGGAGGGAGACGCTGGCAGAACATTCAGGGGTGTAATTAGACTCATTCTTAAGATAACCAGTTGACCCAAACTGAGAGGCTTGTACCTAAAAGAGGGACAACTTCTGTCGCATGGATGTGGTTTGGATATAAAAAGACAGACAACAGTTGTTTGCATGCCGGTACTACACTAGGTGTAGTGCCGAAAGACGTCCCCAGGAGCCGGGATACCTTCTGTTGTCTGGTCTGTGACCTCATCGGCCCTTTTTTAAAACGTCCAAACCAAATCCATGCGACAGAAGTTGTCCCTCTGTTAACTACAAGCTCCTCGGTTTGGTTTGGCTGGTCGTCTTGTTGGGAACTAATGATCCTGGTCTGAAACGCGTCTGCCATCCATCTCCCTCCATGTTTGTTTAGCTCAAGATGCGCCAGGCTATAAAAATATACTAAATGATGTCATTTGGAGTAAATTATGGACGCTACTCACTCAGGACACTTGGATTACATTGGATGAGCAGTATGGAGGAATATTGACAAGTTTTTGTGGACTTTTATGGACCTTTTTGGTTCAGTCATTGGTGAGCTCCATTAGATGAATGTTGGGGGAAAATGAAAACCTGTCCGATCTCCGGCTGCATTTGAGATATTAAAGTGCTCCACACTCTTGCTCAGCACGAGTGTGAGTAGAAAATGAAGGCACATCATTCTGTGGTGTACTCTTCCTTTAAGATGTGGAACTGCCATCAAATTCACAATCAGCTCATATTTTCCATGAACTGATAAAATGTCTCAGTTTCAGCATCTGATATGTTGGTTATGTTCTACTGGGAATAAATATGTTGATGAGATGGATAAATCATTAAACTCTGTTTTTATCTACATTTTACACAGAGTCCTGGCTTCTTTGAAGTTGGTGTAACAGCAGCATCTCCTGAACTTTATTCCTATTTTTGATGGTTCATTTAGGCGAGGCCATGGTATGATTGCCTCCTTCATGGCGTGATTACTGTCTCTTTTTTATTGCAGACCGTCCATGTTTTTTTTACTTTGAACTACAGCAGCTTTTGGTATTCTCTAAGTTCTGGGCTCCTTTGGCCCCCTGTCGTTGCCATTTATGGTTAAATAATCTGAGAAGCTCTCTGAAAAAATAATGATGTTTGTGCTGCTGGCAGTATTTTCTGTTTTTGTTTCCCTGGCTTTGTCTCCTGCAGTGCACACTTTCATGTGCACAATATTTTTGAGATGCATGTGACGTCCTCTGAGAAACTGCCTTCTTATATATGTATTTTCTTGAAGAATGGATGGATCTGTAGACCCTGATTCCATTTTCATGAAAAGCAGCCCAGAATATGCTCATGCATGCATCCCGCATCTCTCCCACTGTTATTAGATGACTTCCTCTCATTCATATGTTTGTCTATACCACAGCTGCGTCGGTGCAGATGGAGCCCGTTGAGTCACACCAGCTCTATGTTGAAAAGACTGCAAAGAAACTGTCATTCATCTGGATTCTCTCTTTTTTTACTTCCATTAGATCACAATAACAGAGACTGTGCTGTTCCTGGTCCAGTATACGTCCAAAGAGTTTGACCGATCTGAGAAGACGGTGGCCACGGGGGACTGCTGTTACCTCAACCCACTGGTGCGCAGGACCTTCCGCTTCCTCGGTACGGCTCAGGTTTATGTCTCTGGAGTCATTGCTGTAGATTTATTTAGTTGCTTAGATTTTAAGTTGCAACGTTTCATTGAATGGAAAGATTTTCTGTGAGTATTGGTGTTCACTTTTCAAAACCTTGATGGGAATGAGGCACATCTGCAGTTTGGAGGCTTGAAGGATTCTCTGCTCTATTCTAAGAGACTGGGATTGTTTCTTGGTTAAACTATGGGCTGTAACCACTAGGGCAGTGGTTCTCAACCATTTTTATGCACAAGTACCCCTTGTGAAAAATATTTTTGGCCTAGAACCCCCTATCTACCGTAAAGTATTTTTGTTAGGACAAGTAGACTAAAAGAAAAAAAAAATACTGCACTTTGTCATTTGCGTGTGGTTATTTAAACTGGAACCGTGCAAAAAAAAAAAAAAAAAAAAAAAAGGTTATTTTGCCTCCTTCGGTCCTTAGCACTTTCTTTTCAGTCAGATTTCTACTACGCTACTACTACTATTTCAACCACAAGTCCATTGTTTGTGTTGTCAAGGTAACAGTGATTGACATTTGGTGTCATTTGGCTTGTAACAGGTTGGGTCAATGTGGAAAACAGGTTTTTAATGAAATAGTGTGAAACTAAGTTTACATTCAGTTTATGAAGGTACACTTACATTTGCTGAAATCTTTATTAGATAAATTTTATTGAAGGATATTTATTCATTTATTAAAAACAAAGATTTTGAAAAAAACTACTTTCCCCCTGGAATACCTTGAAGTACCCTCAGGGGTTTGTGTACCCTCATTTGAGAACCACTGCACGAGGGATGTTTGCTATTGGCTTTTTTTTTTTACAGATATCCAATACTCTGATATTGTCCAACCCTTAATTTCTGATATCCGACATCAAGTAAACTATAAGTAAATAAACTTTATTTGTATAGCGCTTTTTACAGACAGGGTCACAAAGTGCTTTGGAATTGGTATCAACCAATCCCAATCCCAAAATCTCCTTAACTCAGCCAGAGGAGTTCATTTTGGACATCTGGCTGACAGATATCAGATACTAGCAGGTATTAGCCAACATGTGGCTAATTCTGATGTTTCTGACAACTTGGTAACTTAACCAACAACTTAAAACCAGACATATTATCAGCAGCTTCAAAGCAAGTCAGTCTGTAGCAGCAGCAGCTGCACCGTAGTCACATGACTCTGAAAGGAACGCTGGGATGTGAAGTTCTTCTACAATAACGGACTTTTCTACATGCTGGACCAATGGAACAAGACTATCTTGTGAGATTTTGATAGTAAAAATATCCATCTGAAAAAAACTATACAGATTTTTTCTGTTATCACATTTTAATGTCAATATTGGCTGATAATATTGGTGGGCCAATAATATCAAACATCTCTAGTAACCAAAACTGATGCTACACCCTGTCTCGAACAGGGGGAGCTGGAGTTAGTCTACATCCTCCTCTGCACACTAAAATCTCCAGGGTCAAACTGCTGGGTTAAAAAGGAGACCAACTAATTTTTAGGTTATTATTACTATTGCAGTTAACCTTACCCAACTTCTGGATCAAATATTCAACCCGAAAGTTGGATAAAAAAATAAATATTTTCTGGGTCAAAGTAACCCAAAAATTAGTTGGTCCCTTTTAACCCAGCAGTGGTTAAAAGGGACCAACATTATTTTTGACCTAGAAGTTTTTAGTGTGTGGGTCTCAGAGGATTCCTTTGATGTCAACCTCCATTAGCATTGGTTTATAACCACTGCTAGCATGCTGTTTGTTTAGCATTGGAAAGCGTAGACCTCCACCAAGCAGCTCAGTAACCCCCATACAGCCCTGTTACAATGTAATATTTCCACTACAAAAATCCAGCAACCCCCAACCCTAAATAATGGTTTGACCCCACCCGCCTCACATATTCCAGATAGCCGCAGTAACAGCCTAATTTTGTTTTTATGATAAATATTCTAAATGTGAGTTTGGAAAACTGTCTGAATCTCCATAAATAAGGAGAATACATGGGGTTGTGATGGATCTGGTTCACCGCTTAGACACAACACCTGCATACCCAAAATTAGCTTCTCCCATCCAGGTAAAGCTGAATTGGGAATTTTTAAATACTGTAGCAGCAGTAATGACTTTGTTTCTGGACGCTGGATGATAAAAATGTAAATCTAAGGCTTTAAAAAACAATCAGAATCTCTGTAAATAAGGAGGAAAAGGGGGTTTTGGTGGATCTGGTTTAACGTTGGAACAAGGCAGCAACATGCTGGAAACCAGCTTCTATCACAGCTTCTCTCTTGATCATTCGTCACAGACTTTCCCAGTTACAGTAGAGTTTCCTGATCTTTCACAAATGTGGGAATGAAACTATGTTAAACTGTAGAAAATGATTGAATTTATCTTGTTTATCTTATTTTCTCATGGATTTAGTCCATCATTAAGTTTCCCTCCGACACCATCTAGAATAAAACAGCTGAATTTTGCTTTAGTATGTTGGTTAAACATCAGATGTTGAGAATGAGAAATAAATCTGCTATTCCCATATTAACACACACAAAAGTACCTAAAACTGGTACCGTGGGAAGTCGGTGAATGTATACCATCCCGACTTATGCCATTATCAACACTCCCTGAAAATTTCATCCAAATCTCTTGATAACTTTTTGAGTTATTGTGCTAACGGACAGGCAAACAAACCTCCTCAGCTGAAGTCAAATTTAACACAACCAGTAAAGTGTTTGGCGCTTTCAGCAGTATGTCATCATCATCCTTAGTGAACACTTGGGCCCTGATTTACAAAGATTTCAAATAAAGAGTGCTAATATGTTTGTGGCGCTGATAAAATAGCGTGCGCTCTCTTCAGCGTTTGCAGGTGATCTACAAAATCTGATACACAAAATCTGGGAAAATGCTCTTATTTGCGGTCTCCTTTCTTGGCAGTCCCCAGTTGTTCCACTGGAAACGGGAGGGTACAGACCCGATTTTCAGATGCTTGTGAGTTTTCAGATGCACAAAGTTAGGCACGTCAGCAAATGCTAGCTGTCTAACGCTAGCCTGCTAACGCTAGCTATAGTGTAGTCTGCATCATTGAAGTGCCGGCTACAGACAAACATGCCAGCTTGTTTTATTATAAAGTTCGGCCCTTCACCCCGGCGAATCGCTTTAATCTACTTCTTCCTTAGTATCACTTCAGTCGAGAATCCATGAAAACTTAAGTTTTTTTGAGGGTTTGGATTTAGAAAGTGGAACAGAGCAGTGACATTGGATTCAGCTATTGTTGAACTGGCCCGGAAGAGGAAATTGCCAAATTCGACAAGTTCCGGAAACAGGAACATGGAAGCGTGATAATCTCCTATTGGGCAGCACTGGACATGCGATGGGCGTGATCACATAGTGAGGTTAGGGTTAGGACTTAGCAATAGGGGGAAGGGTTAAAATTAACTACTCAAAACGGTAATATGGGCGTAGTCGGACATTCAACCTTGCCCAAATGTCCGACTCTGGCTCGTCCCGCAAGCCGCAAGCGTGACTTTCTCACCTTCATAGTTCTCTGTCATGGTGCTGGATACGCAGTGCAATTTCCCACCTGATCAGTAGGGGTCGCTACGCAAGACTGGCCAAATCCCATGATGCCGATGGTTGGTAACCTTGGTGGTTATTTTGCTTCCGGTTACAGAAAGCAACAGCATCCGAGAGAGAAAGACTGTTGTTGCTGCAGCTGAATAACATTGAAACAGATACTTTTGATGCAAAAATAAAGACGATGGGGAGATTTTGGTATTTCCTCACTTCTTCAGCCAAACGTTATTCAGTTGGACTCATATCTGTGTCTTTGTAGGCTACTGGTATAAAAATGGTGCTGCTAGTGTTTTACTTTGTGAAAGACCAATCACAGCCCTCTTGCTGTCTCCGTCGTCCCTTGACGAAGTGACGGACACTTAAAAAATATTTTGTGCAGCCGGAGGGGACGGAGAGGCTCTGCAACAGGCTCTCCGTCGACGTAGAGGGATCTCCATAACCTACGTAAAGCACTTTACGGACGACTATAAATTAGCCTTAACCCTTGTGAATACTTAAATAGTGATGGTGATGTTATTTAATTAGATAATGAAAACTTGATGAGTTGCCCTCACGCCTCATGAGAAATGATTCTGACCCGATGCTGCATGTCTGCAGTCCTGCAGCATCTTCCAGCCATCAGAGCATGAAGCTGCCAGTTAACACCTGCTTTTCAGACGCGCTAAATTACACACAATTTTTTGCGCCCGCTTTCCGTTGAACCGTTGTTAAATCACATTGCGTGTGCAAAGCTGAGTTGTTTGAATCGTCTCCTCCCAATATTTTTGCCCGTTCTGGCGGAAACGCCCATATTGCATATTCATGTACAGCAGACACGCGACATGGATAGCAGGACAAATTTGCCTGATGAAGATCACGCTTGTTTTATTGCGAGCAAACCTTTCGTAAATCAGGGCCTTGGAGTTGGCTTCTAATCCAGTTTCTGATAAATTGGGGAACAGCCTGCATTATCAGATCATGCCATCATCATCATCATCATCGTCTGTGTGAGGGGACCTTCACCAGGCAGCCACAGGCCGTTCAGATGTTGTCCAGGAAGTCTACCGAGCTACGCGGGTACGGCTCCATAAAGCTGCTCCCTGCCGAGCAGAAACCTTCCAGCCGGCGTTGGACTCCTCGTCCTCTCGTCTTCAGTGAGATCAGGAGGTAAAGCTGCAGAAGAAGATTATTCCCCAGATCCCTGAGAAGAATCCTCTAGCTGACCCGGCTTGACCCTCACATACCTGCAGACAACACGCTATCCATGCTGCAGGTTAACACTAGCAGGCTGCTCACTGAAGGGTTAATCCGCTTCATCCCTGGAGGCCGAGGGGAGCCGGTGATTGTGTTATAGAGCGCTACAGCGTCGTATCAGCAGGCTTACGTCTCCCACTGAGTCTTAATTGATGTCAGCTTTGGAGCGCTGCACGGCGACATCTTTTCTCTGCAGAACTTCAGCTGCTGCCTCCTTTACACATCACTCCCTCTGGAAACGCTGTAGTCTTAATTCACTCTGCACAAAACTGGGATTTAAATGCCACATTAGCCATATGTCATCCCTTTCATCACTAGTTAATTGCCTGTTAAACTGTAAACTAGTTTAAATACAGTAGTGCAGCGATGCCCAGCCAGTCCTGATGTCTCTGAGGAGTTAGTTTCCATTCACACCTGTAACACAGATGCAGCATCAGCTCAGACTGACACAAACAGCATCCACAAGGAAAGCTGAAGTTTCAGCTTTTCATCTCGGATTTTCAGCTCTGATTATATCTCCCTTTTTGCTCTAGGGTACAGGAATCAAAGGAGGAAGAACTAAAACTTTGCTGTGTGTCCATGTAGTGAAACTGCTTATGAAGAGAAGAGATCTTGATCTCAGAGGGGCTTTTCTGGCTCAAAAAAAGAACCAGAAGCACAGTGTGAGGGCCTAAATGCTCAGAAAAGACCATCAATGTACTGCTGCTGAATGGCTGCATGAGGGATAAAAACACATTTTAGGGACATTTTAATGGACAAATCATGTAAATCCAAATATTTAGGTACTACAATGGCATAAACAGTCATACAACTATGAAACTTGGCAGAGAGCCTCTTGACACATGGGGGGAGGCAGGAAAAAAAAGATCCTGAGCCTTGTGCCTCCCAGTGCTTTTATTGTTGTAGGAAACTGGTCCAAGTGGCTCTATGACTAGTAAAGGTGGCTGACCCTGTGTTAGGCATAGACATTCTCCATAAAATGCTAAATATATACATTTTTATGAGGATTTATCAGGCAAACGTGACTTTTTTTTTGTCTTTTTGGGGATGTTGGGGTGATAACTTAAAATAGACTTGCAAGACTCAGGATCTTTTTTTTCCTCCCCCCTGTGTCAAGATACTCTTTCAAGTTTCATAGTTGTATGACTGTTTATGCCATTACAGTACCTAAATATTTGGATTTAGATCAATTTAAATGTCCCCAAAAAGTGTTTTTGTCCCTGTAGTTGTCCAGCAGCTACTGGACCGGGTTGTCCACCCAGTTGTGATTCCTGAAGGTCCTAGAGATCGTTTCTGGTGTCAGACCTTTCACTACGCTCCGTGCCCTCTGGGTGCATCATGTTATATTTGAACTATTTTGCATGCAAACCAAAGAAAGCAAAGCTGATTCCGGCTGAGAATGTGCAGCATGTTTTCTCTGTAACGGGAGGAGGGGGTGCAGGAGGGGCCTCCTGCCCAGCATCAGTAACACAAGTTTAATTTAACATTCACAACTTGGGAATGTGACTGGATCCGGTCCGTCTGATTCACTGTGGCTTTGATGACCGCTGCTGGCTGAGTCAGCAGGACTGCATCTAAATGAATCCATCACTCCGTAGACTGCGGAGCGGTCCTCTTTCCCTTCGTCTAGCTTCCCTGGGGGGTCCGGTTGCTGCTCGCCTGTCTCCAAATGAGCTTTTAATCCAAAGACTCCCTTTGTTGATTTGACTTTTATGTGGAGGGATGGCGTGTGAGGGATCAGAGGGTGGGAGTTAAAAAGCAAAGTTGTAACTGCTGGCTGAGCAGAAAGCAGAGCTGCAGCTTTGCTGCTACAGCAGAGGATAGATGGAACAAGGCCGGGGAGTTAGCGCAGCTTACGGGAAACCTGTTGGTTGTTGCTTTACAGCTCTCGGAGGGAAAACTGGAGCCAACGCGGGCGCTGATTTACTGGTGGAAGTGGACTAATTACACGGCAGAACTGGCTGAAGAGCAAAAAGAAGTGAAAACTTGGGGCTGCAGAGGCACGGGCAGTGTTATTATAGCAGCTGGCCTTCGTGCATGTTCAAACGGCTCCTTGTGACAGTGAAAAACGTGGGGAGGGAAGGATTTAAATGAACCACGCTTCCTGCAAGTTGTGCCATTATTTACTGCCAAAAGACACTATTTATGACCCGTTTTACACTTGATGCGGCTGCGATAGCTGCTGAGAGGAGGAAGAGGAGGAGGAAGAGGAGACGCTGCCAGGAGAATGTGTGGTAGAGGGAATTTTTTGACTCGTGCTAATTAATTTGGGGTGCCAAAGGAAAACAGACGGGGACCGTACCAATCACCGTGGGTGGAAAACTGAGACTGTCTCAATATGAAAAGTAAAAATATTCCAGCTTTCATTTAATAACTTGCAGCGCTTCGAAAAATAAAAGTAAAAGATGAAACCAGGTCAGAGAAAATATGGCCAAAGATAGCAGGATGACTCCAGCTGCTGCAGCCTCGTCATCGTTAGTTGGTTCATGTGATGCTTCATCCGGGGTCTCCATTCAAACCAGAGATGCTCCGATAACATTTTTCCCCTCCCGACACCAATTCCAATACTTAAAGGCGTTATAGAAGATGTTTCTTTCAACAATTTTTGCAATATTCAGTTAAATTGGATTCACTACTCCATATGCCATCATTAATTAAAAGCTTTAAATATATAAATATTATACTACACCAGCTGTGAAAGTAATGGGGCTGAAAAACATCTGCCAATCATCTCTGCATTCCTGACATTTTTCATTTTTCTATTCACCTTATTTTGGGGCCTGACCAGGGCGGCGCCATTTGACTTCCAGCTGTGTTGGCATTTCCGGTTGTTGTTCACATCCATAGCATTCATAGTGATTTTCACCGGCGGATCATTGAGATGAAACAGTTCTGTAACCACGACTACAATGATTTCTGCTGTTTGAAGATGTTACAACATCTGGAGAAAGAAGCGTGAAATCCTGCAACACATTTTTATCGATCACGGCCAAAAATGGACCGAATATTGCGGGCTGCTGCTGGGGTTGCTATCTCCCTGTAAGGACCCCCCCACCACCCCGTCCCTCCCTCCTGCTTGAATCCTTTATCTTATAAAATAACTCTCTGCTTTTTCCCCATTTTAAATCTCACAGTGTCTCTTAGTTCTGAATGTTGACGTCAGCTGGTCTGTGTGACATCATCACGTTCATACTAACTCATACCTCCAAGCCGAACTCATGCAGATTTATACCGTAGCATTTATTTATTTTATCACGTATATCATAACCCAAAATCTGTAGTAATTACCAGATAAGCATACTTTCATGTTCAGTACAATTTAGCATCAGGGGAATTATTTATTATGATTTTATTATTATGCTACAATATGAAGCAGAAATGACTGATTCAGACTGATCAATGAGACTGATTGATTGGCGAGAGTATTACCGTGTTCTAGAAGTGGCGCATTCTTGTCTGATGTTTCCAGTAGGTAGCTAGCAACCATTCTGCTAGCAGTTAGCAACGTTCAGACAACGACATCTGTTTTACTTGCGTTTGTGACATGATTGAGAATCTGTATCTGCTGTCGCTTAACAGTGATCAAGACTATCATATTTCACCTTGCCAATGATATGGTTCCTACAAATACTGCAAAGAAAGGCGGATTTAAGACGATGGTGAAGACTTTGGATCCGGGTATGTCCTGCATGTTCAGGATGGAAACATAAACATCCCGAACATGACGGCACGTGTTATAAACCAATTCACAAGATGGAGCAATGTGTATTTATTATTTTCAAAGTGGTGGAATCTGCTATTTTTACAGCTGTTGTGACGACAGCTGTGAAATTATATACAGTCGTCAAAAATATTCATACCCACCAATTAATGAAAACGCTAAATTCACAACAGGAATTCAAATAAAGAAACTAATAATAAATGAAAAATTACAAAATTACAATTTAGTTAAATAAATTATTGCTTTTGAATTGTGGTTGGAAATAATAATTAAAAAAAAACAAAACAAACAAAGCTCTCCCAGACACCTTAGAGCACCCTTCCCATGCACAGTGGACCAACATACCTTTCAACAGGTGCAGACGTCTTTTTGAACATTAGAGAAAACACCTGATTGCAGTGATCGCCTCAAAGTGTTGCTCAACAAAATTTTAGCTTGGAGCCCCATCATGCTTGTTTACTTGTGTGTTTGTTTTTAATATTTCTGTTGAACCACAATTCAAAATCAGTGTCATGACTTTCATAGAATTTTTATTCATGATTACTTTTGTCAATTTCATCTTATTTCAGTGACAGCTGATTTTTTTTCCTTCTTTAATTTGAGGGTATAACACAATATTGGTCCAAAGTCTGGGATCACTTTCCCATTAAATCCAACAGGGCAGTGATCCCAAACTTGACAAAAATAACAATAACTGAAAGATTTTTTGAAAATTGTGACAATGATTTTGGATTATTTTTCAACATAAATATTAAAAACAAACAAAGAACAAAACAAGCATGACAGGGCTTACTAGTACTGGGTTGGACCCCTTTTGCCTTCAGAACTGCCTTAATCCTTCGTGGCATAGACTACGTTTACATGCCATTAAAATTCGGTTTAAGGTCAATATTCCGGTTTCTGAAAGATCAGGAATAACCCGTTTACGTGCGTGAGCGGACAGTTACTCCTAGATACATGATGACTGAAATCAATTGGAATATCTCGACCCAAACTGCGACGCACAGAAAACATCATGATGATGGTGGATAATGAACCATCCGGAGCCACCGCGGTAAAGCCAGCCAAGTTTCAGAATCCAAACTGGTCAATATCTGTGCTCGTGCTGAAGGAGAATCCTTATTTGATAACAGACTGTCTGCGCGCTCTGTGATTGGCCAGTCACACACAGCGCCCGCCCTCCTGCACACACGTCTCTGCAGCGCGAGCTGTCCTGCACTCACGCACACACAGACAGTGATTGATCTCTGCTTGACTCGTGCTCATGTTGCTCTTTCGTACTGAAACTTTCTTCAGCTCGCCTTTATTTCTGTTTGTATGATATTTAAAGTTACTTGCCGAACTTCTTTCAAAACGTATGCGGTGTATTTGATAAATCAGAGCTGAAAACGGCTGAAAAGTTGCGTCGGTCGCTGCCTCCACTCTGCCCCCCCCGCCACCACCCCCGTCTCTCTCCTTTACCGTCTGCTTGCTTTTAGTTTGGCTGTGATGTAAAAACTTCTGCACTCGTTCTGAACGCGGTTTTTGAGGATACAGTGAACCAGGCTGATATATTTCACCGTTTGTTGTGACTGGATGTTTACATGAATCACCAAGTTCACACAGATCATTAAAACAGAAAAAGACCAGTTACACACACACGCACACACACACAGCTGAACACACAAAGTAGCAGTTATTAACGTTTTTATTGAAGGCTATATTATAAAAATAAGTGTATTATAAATGCTACAAACTAAGCTTTAAATGCTGTATATAGGCTTTTTATAGGCTTTGAATACAGTAGATATTTTAACTGTTACACAGCACCACACACTCTCTCTCTCTCTCCCTATACACCGAGTAATACACACACACCTTAATCATTGTCTAACTTTGTGTGGGGAAAAAACAGAATGTTAGGTAATTAAATAAATAAATAAATAAAATTGAATAAATTATTGAGAAAAAAATTCACAATTAGATCATAAAATAAAAGAAAATAGACAAAAGAATTAAGCTGTGTTAAGTATGAAAACTTGTTCATGCATACTTCGTAGTTCATAATTTCAGACTGGATGCATTGTGTGTACTGAAAAATATTCATCTAATGATTTAATTTAATAAAAAAAAAATACTGTAAATAGTTCCTTTGCTATTGTGATCAAAAACATTGAATCTCAACTCTGAGCCTGTTCTGTAAATAGTTATCAAATAAACAACAAATCAAGAAACTTCTGTGCTGAGTCAAACCCCACCCACTTCCGCTTAAACCACACCCACTTCCGGGTTAAGCCCCGCCCAGTCCGAGTACAGATACAGATCATTTAGATGGTTTAACAGATACAGATAATGGTGTACTCGCTCATCCCTATTAATAATAATACATCTGAGATATTTTCTGATTGAAGGTGATGTTTGGTTACAGCTGTAATCTAAACCATTAGACGTCTCTTTTACATCGTTAGCATGGCTAGTGCAGCTTCTCTTCCATGTAGTGAAACCAATAATGAGTCTCTGGGTTTTTATGAGCATCTTTGCAGTCATGAGAACAGATATGGGGGGTCACAACATGGCAACTTCTCTCCATATTGCTGTTTAACAAAGATTAAATGAAGAGGTTACCTGCTGCTGACAGTTAAGTATCTACAGAAGAATAATCAGGGAGCAGGTGTTATCCCCCCTACAGTCATAAGTTTTCATGGGTCACAGGTTTTGCTGTAACACCGGTTTGGTGCCCTTTTTAACAACAATGCATAATGCAAAATCAACATCCATACTAAAGCCCACCTGACCCAGACCAACCCCACCCAGACCAAATCCTGCTGTGGACCGCTGGATGGACACAGCCAAGTGTGCCAGGTGACTGGACAACAAAAAACTGTAGGACAGGGACGTTCTCTGTATTTAAAACGGTTTGTTTCTCGGTGTAATGCATCATTTGGCCTGTTGCCTGGGCGAAGGTTATTATTATTAATACTTAGATGTGCTATTTAAGAAAATTCATGGTGCTCCTAAATTTTTTTCTGTGTTCCTAAATTTTTTCATTTGGGAGCACTAGTGCTCCTAGTGAAAAAGCTAAGCGTACAGCCCTGGTTCAAAGTCACTTAGATCACCTTTCTTCCTCATTCTGATGCTGGTTTGAACTGCATCAGATCGTCTTGACCATGTCTACATGCCTAAATGCATTGAGTTGCTGCCATGTGATTGGCTGGTTAAAAATTTGCGTTAACGAGCAGTTGGACAGGTGAACCTAATGAAGCGGCCGGTGTGTGTATATATATACTGTCTGTGTGTGTGTACTTGTTCAGCCATCAACATGAGGACCGTTTTGCGTGTTTAACCGACAAAGTGAGGACATTTTGGCCGGTCCTCACAAAAAAAGCCGAGGAAAAACCCATTTTTGAGGGTCAAGATTTGGTTTTAGAGTTTAGGTTACAATTAGATTTTGGTTAGGGTTAGGGTAAGGGTTAGGGTTAGGCAATCAGTTGTGGTGGTTAGGGTAAGGGGCTAGGGAATGCATTATGTCAATGAATGTCCTCACTAAGATAGATCTACAAAAAATGTGTGCATGTGTGTGTGTATACTGTCAAATACGGTAAAACCAATAGGATTTTTTAAAAAACCATGATATGAAAAATTTGCCATCGCGCCCAGGCTACGTTCCACTTGCATGGCTGTGATATCATGGTGGTAAGGTCTGGCTCAGGTTAAGCCTTTTCCCCGGAACGAATGACTTTTCTGTCAGTCTCTGAAGTGCTACGTATGCAAGCGACAACAACAAACAAACCGCACCGTAAAGTTCCCCACGAACAGCTGCAGACAGAACGGTTACGGCACTGTTCACTACTTTGTCTTCTTTAGCGTCTGATAGCAAAACGCTTGTCTCCAAGAGGACGAAGAAATGCATCACATAGTGATGTGCACAACAACAACCCAGCGATGTTGACACGTGGGATCTGAACAGATGGGGAAGCAGATGGAACGTGAACAGCTGGATGCTGAACATGACACGGATGCTCATCTCAAACTGACACCATGTCCGTCCTGGGACATTTCTATGTCCTGGAGACTCATTCCTGATCTGGAGATGTGTCACTGAACCTAACGGATCTGAAATGCTTTACTTTATGTATGAAGAGACTTAAGATGAAGCCAGCAGGAGCCGTGGTCTTGAACACTCATTTCACGTCACTCGTTTCATGAAAAATCCCTTAAAACTAGTCTGGTAATGCTTCTTTTCAGTGTTTTTTCTTTCTCATTTTAAAAGAAAAGATCTGAAACATGATGCCTTTTCATAATTTGAGAATTGCTAAAAAGCCTTTTATGAAAGGCAGTACCTCATACAGACGAGCAGCACCACACTCACCCTGTGTGACATTAATTGCTACATGCTTCACATCCAAGGAATTGGTGGAATTTAAATTGAAAATATAAGATGTAGACTGCAGACAAAGAAGTGGACAAATTTTGTGCATGGTTCCGACAAATAAAAATAAAACGGTGATGAACAAAGAAAACTGCAAACATCTGGTTCTTTAATAAAGTTCTTCATTGTCGCTGAAGTCCTGTATGAGCAGGCGGACCAGGCTGGACTGCAGGTGTCTGCTCTGTTGCTTTTCCATTGCTCTGGTTAGAAGATTGAAATCTTTGCTTTTTTTGGTGCCATCGTCTCTGGATGGCTTCTCTGATTGCATCTGCTGCAGACAGTAGTAGCAGAATGCTTTTGGCAGCAACCCTGTTTACAACAGCGCTGCCAAGGCCCCCACGTAATCCACACACGGTGGAGATCCAGTCAGTTTTAGGCTAAGCCCATGAGATGCGGATGTTTTCAGATGTAGTTCGGACTATTTTCTGATCACTGCTGCACAGTTCCTGCTCATTCTTTAAGGCGCTGGACATTTCCATGAAGGACACGGTGGAAGCTCCCGGTCTCAGCTTGCTTTGAATAATAGCTCAGTTTAAGCATATTTTTATGACTTAAGATGAAAAGTATCTGGCAGACACGTCCATAGCTGCCAGATAAAGCATTCTCTCGCTCGCCTTGGGTCAGTGTGCTGGTTTTAAGCACATGTCGGTGATGTAACATAAGAATCCGGCATCATTGAGAAGCTGCGTTTTACTCCGTGTGTCTTACAGCTATCATGCATGGAGCTGCCCCAGCATCAGCTTCCTCTGCTCTGGTCTCTCTTTGCTAACGTTTGCATGTGACTCATTTTACGTGCATGCTCGCACTGTGCATTTGTATTTCTGCACGTGTGCCCGGGAGCGCTTATTCATGCGCATCAGTGTGTGTACGCCTGCACATGCCTGTTGCCAGCATTTACGTCTGCTTCATGTGAGCCCAGCCATCTCGCAGCTCCGCAGCCGTCCCTCTTCATTCATGCCTGCCGTAGCTTTGCATAATGAGTCATAGGACCGTGTTGTTTGGGAAAGATTAAATTTAGAATACAGCCACGAGTCATGGTGCTCACACGCCTGCGTTCTTACCTTCATGCATGTTAAGGCTTTGCATGTTGCATCGCCGGGGGTTTGTGCAGGGCCCACTCTGCAAGTAACATTATGTAAAAGACTCCACTTTACAATGATGCAAGGCAATTATGTCCTGATATGTACTGCATATGTACACCAATGTACAGTTGTCCTCAAAATTATTCATACCCTGCAGTTAAAGAAGAAAATGATCAGCTGTGAGCAAAATGAGTTGAAACTGATAATAAATAAAAATTCTATGAAAATAATGGCACTGATTTTGAATTGTTGTTCAACAGAAATATTAAAAACAAACACACAAAAAATAAAACAAGTGAAAAAGCATGATGGGGCTCCAAAGCAAAAATTTAGTTGAGCAACAGTTTGAGGCAATCACTGCAATCAGGTGTTTTCTCTAATGTTCAAAAAGACATGTATACCTGTTGGCAGGTATTTAGGTCCACATTTCACAGGAAAGGTGCTCTAATGTGTCTTGGACAGTTTTATGTCTTTCTTTTTTTTACGATTATTATTTTCAACCACAATTCAAAAGCAATAATTTATTTCACTAAATTATAATTTTGTAAATTTTCATTTATTATTAGTTTCTTTAGTTTCTTATTATTTGAATTACTATTGTGAATTTAGCCTTTTGTTTAATTGGAGGGTATAAATAATTTTGAGGATGCCTGTATATGTAAATCATGGAGAGAAACACACTGAAATACAGTAAGTGGATTGGAAAAATGGGGAAACTGATCCTTTTCTTCATGGCATCCTTAGCAACCACCGTAGCAACAACCTGACCTGAAATAAATACGTTGAAAGAAGAAACTATGGATCGTACATATAAGTCAAATGACTATTATGAAAATGAAGTGTATGTTTGACACAATCTATCTTAAAATCTATAGATTTCTACCGAAGATTGAAGGGATATCAGCAATGTTTTTTTGGTCATGCCAGGGAAAACTTGGCAGTCATATCACCACCGGTAGAGGTAACATTTAGTGAAAACTAGGGGTGGGACTTCAACCCCTCAATTAGGATTTATTAATCATGAGAAAATTAACACATTAAATCAACAAATTGAATCGCAGTTTGCATTAGAAGCAAAGTGGAATGTTATTTGCGGCTGAAGCAGTTTGGGGTCTCCCCTGTGAAGCAGCATATCTCAGCGAGTAAAGATTAAAACTGGAATTTTGAACTCAGAAGCTAAATGTGTGCAAAATGTATTAAATGAAACATATTTTACATCAAGCATTAAGTTTTGGAGGTTAACTGGCGTTCCACAAAAATACCAGTTTCATCATGCGTGGTTGGTGTTGATCAGGTAGGTCTTCGTTTAACAATGATTATTGGTGTTAATTCGTGATTCACATCCGAGTTCCCTGATGACTTTTCAGTCCAATCTTTCACTCATAGACTATCACAAAGTACCTGACTGAGCGCCAGTTAAAGCCCAAACTACACAAAAATATCTTATTGAGTTTAAACGTAGCTTCATACTCCCAAATATGGACGTAACAAGCCTTGACTCCGCTACAGGCCCTCATACCTCCGTCCGGTTTCAGCGTTGTTATGAATGTTGCTCCGTACACCCTCTAGGGGGCAGTGTTGCTTTGAAATTTACCAGCATCAACAATCGCGAACATGCTGTTGGTAGAGGAGGTAGTTTTGACGCGTGTACTTCAGAAAAGGCAGGGAAAAAAAAGTGTACTCGGTGGTGGCATGCCAAGTAATTTAAACTTTTTGATATTTTTAAATGCCCTCTTCCTACTATGTCGATTTTCATGAATGGGTAAACCCTGACTCCATACTGCCTTCACGATTTCCGGTGGTTTTGGTCCGTTTCAATCCGGAGCACTTCGGATTTGTAAGCTCTCTCTCAACGGACATACTGATGGTCTCCTTTCTTGGCAGTCCCCAGTTGTTCTACTGGAAACGGGAGGGTACAGACCCGATTTTCAGATGCTTGTGTGCTTTCAGACGCACAAAGTTAGGCACGTCAGCAAACGCTAGCTGGCTAACACCAGCTGTGTAGTCTGCATCATTGAAGTGCCGGCTACAGACAAACAAGCTACCTTGTTTTATTATAAAGTTCGGCCCTTTACCCCAGAGAATCGCTTTGATCCATTTCTTCCTTAGCATCACTTCAGTCGGGAATCCATGAAACTTAAGTTGGGTTGGCGTTGTTTATTCGATTTACAAAGTGGAACGGAGCAGTGACATTGGATTCAGCTATTGTTGAACTGGCCTGGAAGAGGAAACGCTTCAATTTGACAAGTTCCGGAAACCGGAAATAACAGCTTTAACAACCGGAAAGCGTGATAATCCCCAATATCAGAGCTTAAGTTTACAATTTTGATGTTTCTATTATTTGATTCAGTTGCCCTCAAAAATATATTCAAATAAGGAAAATCTTACTTTTTGGGGGCAATTTTCATAATGCAATTAATCAAGATTAATTAAATACAAAGCCTCTAATTAATTAACTAGATTTTTTTTTTTTATTGAGTCCCACCCCTGGTAAAAACATAAACATAGTTGGTATTTTGGTGCATGAACAAATGACCCTGTAGTGCCTCTGATTTTAAAGAACTTGTTGATGGGGCTGTGCAATTAATCAAAATTTAATCGTGATTATAATTTACGTCATACAATCTCCAAAGTCATAATCGAGTTGAAACAATTTATGTGCCATTTTTCTTTACATACAGTAATTTCTGAAAAAAAGTGCTTTTGCAATACATTCTTTTCCACACGGCCCTGCTACAACCTACATTCACGAAGCTGAAGAGTGAAGGAGGTGTTGGGTTTTGCGTGAATTATCAATAAAAAAATGTTTTTGGACAGAAAGCAATGCTGAATAAGAAATTTTTCAAAATAATTGTTTAAATAATCCTGATTTCAGTATTGACCAAAATAATTATGATAATGATTTTTTCCATAATCGAGCAGCCCTGCTTGTTGGTGTGGTTGTATGTATGTCTGAAAATGAGTTGGTGGTCGCAATTTTGGTCTCTGCTCAACATCACAAGTTTCAACATGGCCTCTACTTCTAATGTTTTATCTCTGATTCAAGTCTTAAGTTCTTACTTTTGTCAGTTTCATAGACTATGAAAAGCCAGCATCCTGCACTGCAGTCGTTTGGCTTTGCAGACACAAACTTTCCTCTTGAGAGCTGAAAAGAGGGAAACAAGTTTTTCATATAACTTCCATAAAACATGAGTTCACACTTTCACACTGTCTCTCTGTGTTCGACATCTGTACCGATACCACAGGCATGCCAAAGACCTGCAAGCAGGGAGGAAGTCTGGGCAGCGGCGATAACTCTCAGACTGTCTTCTGCCGCATTGTGGAAGATACTGGCACATGATCAAAGACCAACATTGCATAAATACACCAACACACTTTGACAGGACGATCCTACAGTATGCGCTCAATGAGCATCTGTAAGAGGCTGGTTAGAACAAAGCCATGCACGGCTTCTCTGCAGACATTCGTAGTTTCAAGCAAAGTGAGTTAGATTCATGCCCTAGTAAGCAATTTTGGTTGTCTCTCTGCCCTTTTTCCCAAAGCTAGTTAGGATGATGGGGGTAGGGGGTTGGAGTGGCGCAACGTGCCCACATTTCCACAATCACGTCTAAAAGTGGGGCAGTGTCAGAAAGATGAGCTGCTTGGCGAGCGCTGGGTGACTGAGTCACACCATGCTTGACAAAACCTATTTGATGCTTGTTAAGAAATGGACCTGTCAGCATCTAGAGCCCCGCCACACTCCACGAGGGAGACGGTGATTAGAGTAGGAGGTGGAATGATCGAAGAAGAAACGGCCTTGATGGCTGTGAAGCTTCGCTGCCTGTTTCCTCACCAGAACGCCCTTCAAAGCCTCGCTTGAGTCGGTTCGCAGCAGCACGAGCGCACGCCAGTGATTGGAAAAGCTGTTATTGTTGCTCCAACAAATAATCCTTCCTGGAAGTTTGAGTGTGACGGTGGTGTGGGGAACTCCTCTCGCGGTGTGTGTGGCTCAAAACCTGTTTGGTAATTTAGTGTGACAGAGGATTGGGCAGCCGTGGAGGGGAGCAATTATTTCTGTTAAAGCCCTTCAGTCTCTTTGACATAAAGCCTGGCTGCTTTGGTTTAGAGCAGCATGACTCCACACTGGCACCTGGTTAACCTACAAACTGTGTCACATTTACAATCCATTTAATCAGATATAATGCCAAAGTCCTCGGAGAGTCGGAGCTTTCTCATAACAGCTTCTATATGAACTTAACTAAAGCCACTATCGTTGCTTTTATTTCTTGTTCCTCTTGTTTAACACGTTCTTCTTCCTTCGCAGGAGTCTACACCTTTGGCCTCTTCACCGTTGACATCTTTGTCAACGCTGGGCAGGTAGTGACAGGAAACCTGGCGCCCTACTTCCTAACGGTCTGTAAACCAAACTACACGGCACTGGGCTGCCAACAGGCCCTACGCTACATCAGTCACCAGGAGGCCTGCACAGGAAACCAGGACGACATCCTTCGTGCCCGCAAGACCTTTCCTTCCAAGGAGGCTGCGCTCAGTGTCTACGCTGCACTCTACCTGGCCGTAAGTCACTAGGAAAGCCTTTAACCAGGGGTGAAGGTAGTTTTACATTCTTATCGGTACTGTCGATAAATTCAAGACCCAACAAATTAAAACATTTCAGTATAGAATAGGTAGGGATTAACACTTAACAATATTTAAATGAAGCCACTTCGGGAGAAAGACGGAGAAAGAAATAAAGAATGGTGCAAAAAGAAGTTTTTGAGGCTCCCAGTACGTGAACAAAAAAGGCCAACTTCACTGCAGAAATAAACATGTTTACAGCAGAAACAAACATGTTACACAGAAATAAATTTTCAGGGAATAAGCATGTTTACAGCAGAAATAAACATGTTTACAGCAGAAATAAACATGTTTACAGCAGAAAAACATGTTTCAGCAGAAATAAACATGTTTACAGCAGGAATAAACATGTTTACAGCAGGAATAAACATGTTTACAGCCTGGTTCAAAACATCATTTTAGGTTTGATAATCATAATGATAATATAAACCTTATTAATCCCAATTAGAAAGCCAATAAAGAAATTTGTTCTCTGCATTTAAAGGAATAGTACACCCACAGAATTCATTTTCTACTCACCCTCATGCTGAGTAAGACTCTGGAGCACTTTTTAATATTTAAAATGCAGCCGGTGATCAGGAAGGCTTCCGTTTTCTCCCAACTTTCATATAATGGAGTTTGCTGGGACCCGAACCAAAAAGGTCCATAAAAGTCCACAAAAACTTATCAGTATTCCTCTATAGTCCCCATCCAATGTAATCCAAGTGTCCTGAGTGGGTAGCGTCCACAATTTACTCGAAACGACATCATTTAGTATATTTTTATAGCCTAAACAGTAGAACATCACACTTTCACGATGCACAGCTTATGCAAGTTCACGACACTACGGAAGCCATGGCAGACCAAACCAGACGAGATTACGTTCTTTCTTTCTTTCTTTCTTTCTTTCTTTCTTTCTTTCTTTCTTTCTTTCTTTCTTTCTCTCTTGCTTTGTTTTAAATCAATAACCAACCCGTCTTAAGTCTGTGTGCAGCTCGTTCGCTCTTACCACAATGTAAACAGCAAATTTCTTTTTCTACACTTGCATTATCAGCAGAGTAGGCGCTGAGTGCTGCGGCCACTGCGCCAAGGACCGCGACATTACCACTAGGCTACCCGCCCCCCAATAGGTCCTGTTTAAGTTTAAAAGGTCAAGTTTACCTTCATGTCAGCTGTGAGGGGGGTGAATTTTTTTTATAGCTCATCCGTTTAGATGCTATGGATCAGCACAAACATCCGGGAAGTTTCGCCAAATTCATCACATCCGGTTAGCTGGTGGAAAAAACATCGCTTTGCTCCAAAGGGGACCACAATGATAATGGCCAGACTGAGAAGTAAAACATGTATTGTGGTATCACCGTTTAAACCCTGTAGTTGTTCTTGTACAGATGATAGAAAACACCATTAAATAAGTGGATGTACAGAATCACAGCCCCGCCCACTCTGCTCCCGTCTCCTCAGGACGGACTGTTAAAGATCACGTTCATCCAGATTACTGCCATCAATATTCCCACATAAGACTGAAGGTTTAAAAAATGGCAAAAAAAAAACATTTGCATTATAAACACTGCATCATTTACTGCATCATCAGTAAAATGCCGCTAAGGTTTTCAAGGCTCACAGTCCATCAGACGCCGTTCAAATGCAATACTTTTCACCAACTATCTCTTTCATGGTCACGTGAATTCCAGGTTGAGACGTTTGTCATTTAATCCTTTTAATCTGGTGGCTAAAGCTAGCTCCCAGGAAGGCCTCAGCCTGGACATAGCATCTGTTACTGGAAAAAGATCTGGGTTTTACCTCACAAATATTTAATAAACAACAAGGTCAAATTAATTTCTTTCAAAATATTACACAGATTTTACCCCACTAATCCATACCTTATCTGATTTGTTAAAGACAAAGACATAAACTGCACATTTTGCATTTCTTACCCTGAAACCGTGTCTCACCTATTTTGGAGTTGTACCTTCTCTAAAAGGTTGTGGGAAGAACTGACCATCTTTATCAAAACTAATCTGTATAATGATTTTGTCAGGAGTCATACCAGATGTGTTGAATTTTAACTTTTCTTTGGAAATGTTCTTTTACTGCTTGACACATTATAAATAAAGATTGTCTTACTTGGGGAAAAAAAGAAAAGAAAAGGCCTCAGCCTGTAGCAGAGTAGCGGATTGGCAGTCTTTAGCCGGATAACATCGGGTCCAAGCGCACCTTACCTTTAGCTCACCTATCTTTGCTCGCTCCTGGTCGCTCCGGTTAGCTTGCTCTTTTGCCCTGACGCCTCTCTTTGCCCATTTTTGTGTGGCGCGGCTAACATAGCGACGGTAGGTCCAACTGGCTTCACTTTCAGCTCTTCACAAACCAACCGGTGACAAACTGGAAGGTTTGTCCAGTATATAGTCTGTAATTGTATCATATATCGTATCGTGTTGGATCGAATCATATTGTCTTCAGGGTGTTGTGGACCTTCAGCGTTATTGGAGCTCTTCAATATTTTATTGGCCAATTTCTGACTATGTTCCACAGCCACGATTAACCTTAATGGGAGGTGAAGAACGACAGTTCATTATATGCGGTTCCTGCTTTGTTATATTATATCGCACAAACTTCACATTTCCCTTGGAAATAGGCAAGAAATTAAAAAACTTTTTGTGAAAATAGGCATTTTGTTGAGAATTTTATTGAGATGTATTTTAACCACTTGTTTGTTTTTTCTTTCTCATTTTACCTTTTTACTGTCTTTTTGACTTAGTTTTCTTATTTACTCATGGTGTGTAAAAGCCTTGCGACTCATGGTGTGTGAAAACTGCTTAATAAGTAGACTTTATTTAGTTATTTTACTGGGTGAATTCTGTTAAAAGAATGAGCTGTGTTTTGGGAGTGGTATGTCCTTTAGCTCTGGTATAGATAGTGACATGAGGAGACCCAGCTGGGGGCCCAACTGTTGCACAGTGGTATCAGTTGGACGTTTGACAGCTCAGAAAGCTTGAACAGTCAAAAATCAACATTGCTCCTGCCTTCCCTTTTTTATTTTACTCTGGATAAAGTAGTTTGCTTAACCGTTGGATGGTTCCCAACTAATCATCCAACTGTGTGATGTCCTGCACTGACTGACCAACAAGAAGCAGCAGCTGGAGCACAGCAGTGCTTTTAGATGAATATTAAAATCAGCAGAGTATTGCTCACATGCAAGCTCACATTTCCAAAAACAGTGGTTGGAAGAAATGGCTTAAATTCCCTGAGTAGATTTTCTTATATAAAATTCATAGAATAGAATAAAATGAATCTTAAATCTGTTAAATATTTTATTCATTCAGCCGTTTCAAATTATGATGTAACCAGCAGTTCTGGTCATATTTCTCAGAGTTTGTTTAGAAATTATTAGCTGGTTCGTCTAAATTCATTTAAGGTTTATTTTGCCTGTAAGGTGGCTTCATAGGAAAATGTTTGTGCCATGTTATCCTATAGTTACTGAAGATTTAAGTTTCAAAGAAGGCACAGAGGGGAGTAGGACTTCTGGATTATGGCAAAAATGATAATTACGATTATTTTGATTGAACTTTAGATCTTGATCATTTAAAGGGACCAGAGGCAGGAATTTTAAAAAACAAACATGCATGTCCATTTTTTTAAAATACTAATGGGTGATGAAGCGCTAAATACCAAAAATAACGTTTCCACCCATGTTTCTCTCCGTTGCCTTGAGCAGGCTGTGTGCTGCAAAATGTGCTGCAATTCGGTGTCCGAATTTCCCGCGCTGCCCTGCGGACGTGACGTCAAATGGCGCTACATCCGCAGTTTTGATACAGGAAGAAGCCGGTCGTGGTAAATTCAAACACTGTAAGCGATAGTTATGGATTATTCTGCCGTCAGCAAACGATCCGGATCAACTGAAAGACGCTAAAAAGTGGAACTATGAAGAAAAAGCGTAGTAAACAACATTATAGCTTCAGTTTGTGCACGCTTCCGTGACGGCTTGGCTCGTGACTGCAGTTACCTGAAGCACCAGTTGCGGCAGTGGAGAGTTTCATTTCTTAATCTTGCCTCAAGTCCCTTTAAAGCAAATCTTTATTGACAGCTCAATGCTGCAGACAGCATTGCAAACTCTTGCGGAAACAACCATGATGTCAGTTTACTGCACCACAGACGACTATTAGTGACGTGCGAGGATTTTGAAGGGTTGTCTCATTTCTTCGGGGAATAATTCAGGGCCAAGGGGAAAGGGTAGGGATGAAGATAGGAATTAGAATTGGGCATACAACATGGTACTTTTAATTTTTAAAATATATTTGGCCACATCTTCATTGTATCTGCCAGGGCAGGATCAGCCAGTGGCAGCTTTGCACGCCCAGTTTTCAGTCTGGTTCATAGAGCAGAGGTGTACGTCTCCAACTCTGCAGCTGTGTGAGGACCAAGCCTTTTGATGGAGGGAAGAGCCTGAGGAAGCACCCACTGCTGAACAAGTAAACGATGCGAGCTGTCACGCATTGTTGCCAACTTAGCAACTTTGTCGCTATATTTAGCAACTTTTCAGACCCTTCTGCCAGGGTTTTTTTTTTAGGAAAGTTTTTTTCTTAGGGGTGGCCACAGGGTGGCCAGAGAAAACAGCAGGGGGGCCAAGGATTATCAAAGGATAACTTTTAGTTCTTTCAACCTGGACCTTATTTCTAGGAATTTATACATGCATTTACTTACCGGTAACATTTCTGCATCACTCTGATTCCTTTGGACACTATTTAGATCAGTCATAGATCTGCGTATATCCATATAATGAGTGAAGGGGGCAGAAAAAGTAGGCCTCTAAATAAGGCATTATCTGCAGCAAAAACTTTTTTTTTTTTTTTTTTTTAAACATTCAAAAAAAAAAAAAAAGCAAAAAACTTTCTTAATTTCAACAATACGCTGCAAAAACTCAAGATTTTTTTTTTTTTTTTTTTTTTTGCTTATTACAAGCAAAAGAAATAATTTCTTTTCTTTTACTTAAGAGTGGCCAACAATTTTTTGCTTGTAGCAGTTCATTGTGTGTGTGTGTGTCACAAATCCTTTGTTTCCCAAACAAATAACTCCACTATGTGAACAAACTTATCCGGGGTAGTGTGGTGTCGGCCCAATGATGGTAGATGCTAATGTGAAAGGGGCATTAGAAACTGGTTGGGGCAGTTCTGGGTGGCACCTTCATGGATACATTTGCGTAAGAAAAGACGAGTTAATTAGGCATGACAGACCTGCGGTGGACTACAGCAAAACACCAATGGCAGAAAATGGTAGTTCTAATGTAATTTTTTATTTATTTTATTTTTATTAGTTTATAAAGATTTTGACATTCAAATATAAGCAAAGCATGCTGCACCATGTTAACAGCACACAAAAATTGATATAAATTAATAAATAGAATTTTTACAGGGGTGGCCAGTGAGGTGGCCAGCTTTTTGTTCAGGGGGGCACTGGCCACCCCTTGGGGGCGTCCTTGCCTTCTGCCGGTTCAGTTTCGGAAACCGGGTTTTCAGAAACAGAGACCTCCAGAGAGGGAGGGCCGAGGATTCCCGCGATTTTTGCCCAGTGAAGAGGAGGGTTGGGGCGGCCTCCTCAAGCAGATCGGTCCCTTTCCAGCCTCTGGAAGTCTGTCTTTTATCAGTGTCTCCCCTACATAGACCCTGCGCCATGGCTGAATTTAAAGCGCCATGCCAACAAAATGTCGACAATAACATTGTTTAATGGGGACAACGTGATTTTTTTAGTTGAACTTGCACTGCTGCCCAAAGCAGCGGTAGTAACTCTGATGTCAGATATCTGCCTTGTACATGAATGCATCATTCAGAGAATGACGCAGGTAAGAACATGAGATCATCCAACAAGCTTTTAACATGTAGAGGGAGTCCAGAGAGGAAAGGTAGCTGCTGAAAGTTGCTTTAAACTTTACAAGTTAACGCAAATGTGATGCTAACGCTACATAGGTTGATGAAGTTGACACTGGTTAGCTTAAAGCTAGGGTTGGCAATGTTGGAAAAACAGTTTGAGCAAGCGACAGTTAAAAAAAAAAACATACCATCCTAAACCATGCCTTCGGAGCGCAGGGGCGTGTGCGCCGATGTTTTACGAGCAGGTCAACGATAACAGCCGAGTGGATAGCTCGTTAGCTTGATAGTAAACAGCTTTTTTAAAAAAGCATTAATCCACTCACCTCCAACTCCTTCTGCAGTGTAAAAAGTCCGCACTGCAAATGTCAGCGCCTCTTAAGACTTCATCCTTATCTGTTGTTTTGGTCTGGTTTGGTTTTTTGGCACAGCAGCAGTTCGCATCCGTTAGCTACATTTGTTTACAGTGAGTGGCGCACAGGGGGGTCACGTTGGGGACGGAGAGAGGGGAGGGACAGAGGCGAGACATAAAGGCATCAATTTGTTCTTTCTATACGTTGTGAATTTCCAATTCCTGCCTTTCGGTGTGAATGACAGGAGTTGGTCAGAGTTTTTACAGACCTGCAGATCTCACAGAGGTCTGACTGTTTCCTTCCTTTTTTGAATACATGATGTGTTGATACTGTCAGGATGGAAGAACCATTTCACCCAGTAGAACAAAAAGTGTTTCTGAGCAGGATTACCAAGTCTGGCTTTAAACAGTGCAGGTTTATCATCCACAGACAGCGTTGATGACACCCCCTTCTCCTCCTTCCTTATCATATTTATGGGTCAGAAACTCCGGGTGAGATGGTTGACAGGATGAGGTGAAGACAGGGTGGACTCAGTTTTAAACTATAGGTGATGCTCTCAGCTGTCCATCTTCAACTCCTTCTGGAAACTCAGACAACCAGCATCTCCATTGTGGCTGAAGCCGCCTGTTCTTCCCTGGTTGCAGTGTGCACACCTGTGTGTGCACGTTTGCCTGTGAAACGTTGGGGTGAAGCTTTGCTGTGTGCAGGGCAGACGTTGTGTAGACAGAAATGAGGAGCCGTGGTGGAAACCAGATAAAGGCCTCAGGTTGCATCTTGTTGGTCAGTGAAGCTGTTCATGTCTCAGCTTTGTGCTCATGCGTGAGATGAAGGAGCTGCTCATATTTAAGTTATCACGCCATAATTCTCCATCTGATCTAGAAAAATGTATTTTGGCACGAACACTGAACAGAAGCTAGACTGTGAAATATTAAATCTCAAACCGAATCACAATGTTGGTCAGAAAAATGGCGATTAGATTTTTTTCCCTTCATATTGTTCAGGCTGAGATTTGACAGCATCCCACATATATGTGCAGACTAAAAAGCACGCAAAGCAAATGAACTGAGACACGTAGTGAATCTTTAAGGAATAGTACATCCGCAGAATGTCAGTCATCATTTTCTGTATCGCTTATCCAGTTCAGGGTCCCACAGAATGATGTAACTTTATTTTCCACTTACACTCATGGTGAGCAAGACTTTGGAGCACTTTTTTAATATCTCAAATGCAGCCGGCGATCAGGAAGGCTTCTCGTTTTCCCCCAACTTTCATATAATGGAGTTCGCCCAGGGCTCAAGCCAAAAAGGTCCATAAAAGTCCACAAAAACTTGTCAATATTCCTCCATACTGCTCGTCCAATGTAATCCAAGTGTCCTGAGTGGGTAGTTTTTTTTCCTGGTTTTTTATTCATTCCTCCCTCGCCCCCCCCCCTCCCTTCCCCTCCTGCTCTCCCGAGCTGTCTGGTGAGATGTTCACTCCTCGTCCAGATAAATAAATGAATTGCGCAGGCGCGAGAACATACTTTCTTTTTTTCCGGGGTACATTTTGGCTTTCCTATGGTGTTATTTTATTTATTTTATTTTTGCCGAAACGTCCAAATATGTCAATGATCATAAATTTTCCATTATAGCCTCATGTAACAGCTGCTGCTTATTTCCCATGATGCTTTGTGGCACACCTAGGTCCTCTTTGCACCATGACTCAAATGTATATGTCATGTCTTCAGTATCCTTGTATATTGGCAACATAGCATGTCAAACAACAATTACACTGGGCACCATCATATGGTGCTGCGCATGCGCAAAATTGATTGCCCGTTGCGGTGACGTCATTTAGCGATTTCTGGTGACTTCTGGGCCAGCCAATAGCAACTTCTCTCCTTGAAGAGTTGGCAACAGTGCTTTCACATTAATAAAGTCTCTGATACTGCAATAAAAAAAAACTGCTAAATTTGTTGCCAGTCACTTTTTTGAAAAAGTTGCTATGGGGGTCTGAAAACCTGCTAAATACTGTATTGCGACAAAGTCGCAAAGTTTGCGGTACTGCTTTACTCTGCAGTCTAGCTTGAAGGGTGTTCACAACTTGTGCTGATTAAGGGCCGGTTTATACTTGATGTTGGCGACATGTCCGCATTCGTGGCTGCAACGTGTTCCTAGCGTTCATTTAGATGCGAGTCTGCTCGCGTTGATGCGAGGTCAGGTATACGTGGTGCAACATCGACATTTTGTTTTTATGATTGTTGCAAACCCAGATTGTAAATGAGATGAAGCTGGATTAATGGCCCAGCCCTGCGGGGGAGGCAGTACGAACTTTGACTGCACCTGTCTGTAACTCTGGATTTAGACTGAACCTGGGACTTGCCAAACATTTCCAGGAAGGTTCTGATTCTTGCTGATGGTCTGATTCCTTACATTTTCTGTGTCAGAGAGTCAGCGTCTGCTTAACTGCCCATTGGCGATGGATGCCTGGCTTTGGACCATCAGTGACTCCCTGCATGATGGGGGAGCAGATTGCTGCAGTTATGTAGGTCATTTACCAAAGGCCATTATGTGTGTACAATTCAGCAACACACATACGCACATACACACTCAGCCCTGCAGCTCTGAGGAGATGATGATTACTGCTCTTCAAGCTCTCATTATCTTGGTCATTTCAGCAATGCCAGGACCAAACAAAGCTGTCCTGCAACCACTGAACTCATGGTTTCATTGAAATGAGGCTGTGATTACTCCATTCAAATGGTAATGTCACGCTAATGTTGGGAATCAGAATTTGATGTTTTGGCTCATATTTCCACTGTAGGGTTATGCCATTTATGGGCAATCTACAATGAGTCATGCGAAAAATTGTGTGTGTGTGTGTGTGTGTATATATATATACATATATGTATATATACACAGTCATGGCAAAAATTAATAGATCATCCTTCTCATTAAACATAACAATTATGCAATCAAGTACCAACTGTGGTGTGAATCATGTGACTAAAAGAGGCAGAAAAGAAAATACAGAATGCCTGAAAGCTGTTTTTGGCAGTACAGTACCATAGCTTTAGATGTATGAACTTAATAACCACTGTCACTTATCAAGAAAAGTGTGAAAATGGCTAGATATCAGTTTTTAAATTAGACTCTTATGAGCTGTTTTTGTTGTTATCATTATAGTCTGTCCAGACAAATGTACTTTTAGGAGTACCGGGCATTAAAATAACCAAGAAATATGAGAAAACAAGGGTGGTGTCTTCATTTTTTCCATGACTGTATGTATACACTGCCTGGCCTAAATAAATAAATAAATAAAAAAAAAGTAAAAAGTCACAATTTAGACTTCACTAAGAAAATGGGTACAGTAGGAGCCTCCTATTGGATAATTACTGCATGGACGATTACCTCTCAGCTGCAACAAGATATTTAACACCAACTGGTGCAATGAGTTGCTTCTCATTTCCTAAACAACCATGTGGAAAGACACATCCATGGTGTTGGAAACGATGTTAGTCTGTCTGAGAAGGGTCAGATCATTGGCAGCATCAAGCAGAGAAAACATCTAAGGAGATGCAGAAACTACTAAAACTGGGTTCAGAACTGTCCAACTCACAACCATTAAAAACTGAAATGATAGTGGGGACCCATCATCGTCATCATCAATGAGGTGATGCAGCATCATGCCTAGTGCTGTACTGTACGGTACTGTGGGGGCAGTGTGATGATCTGGGGTTGCTGCAGTTGCTCAGGTCCAGGTTCAGCAACAGTATGAGCTCAGATAATGAGGTCAGCTGATACCTGAATATACTGAATGAGCAGGTTATTCCATCAATGGATGTTTCTTTCCTGATGACACAGGCATATTCCAAGATGACAATGCCAGGATTCATCTGCTCAGATTGTGAAAGATGGTTCAGGGGGGGGTTGTTTTTCTGAGCATCAGGCATCATTTTCACACATGGATTGGCCCCCACAGAGTCCAGACCTGAACCCCATTGAGAATCTTTGGGATGTGCTGGAGAAGGCTGTGGTCAGACTCTACCATCATCAATGCAAGCAGCAGTGGGAGAGAAGAGACGTCACAGCAGAGGGAGAAGCTGTGGGAAAGTGTTTAGCGTGAATATTTTGCCGGGAGTTACCGAGAGCGTCACCTCGCCTCTGCCGCAGGGATTCAACAGCTGTTTATGTCGGAGCTTTCACCGTGGACACCAGACAGAGCAGCACAGTTACTGAGCCATCATAGAAATGTTGTTTCTGGAGCACAAAGACCAGACTGGAAGATGAGGAAAATAATAAAGGGGAAGTTCAGGATTTTTGACATAGGGCCTCATTTTCAGGTGAGCCAGAATGCTACTTATCACTGAAGACAGTTTCAACATATTTTATTCATTATTCTAGTTCCAGTGGGTCGCCGATGCTAATGCTAGTGCAAGTCAATAGGAATCTGCTAGCCTGTCATTAATAACAATCTTATCCACTCCACAGAACATTCGAGGCAAATCATTTATAACTTCAGACTATCTGTGTAAATGCCGTGTTAACAGAATAATGTTACAAATAAAACTAACCTGGATTTCGTTGCATTTTGATTGTTGCTGCTGAGAAACTTTACAAAGTTTTACTTCCTGTATTTGGCAGCAGAGTGATGTCAAATGCTGCTACGTGCATGAAGGAATCTGATTACACAAATATAAAGTCTAAAATATGGCCACGTCTGAAAGCATGAGGATATGTCGGATTTTGAAGATGATTTCAAACCTTTTTTTCATCAAACTGTCACCATGTCTCTATGAACTGAAATACACTGGCAAAGGTAGTAAGCTGATAAGAAACTAGTTCCTCAATATGTAATGCAAAATTTGTCATACAAGGCTAATTTTACTTTTTGAACACATGATTTTACTAGTTTAACACGACATTTATACAGATAGGCTTGCTGATTTGCCTCGGATCTTCTGTGGAGTGGATAAGATTGGTTTTAATGACAGGCTAGCAGATTCCTATTGACTTCCACTAGCATTAGCATCAGCAACCTCCTGGAACTAGAATAATGGGATGGAATATGTTGAAAGTGTCTTCAGTGATAAGTAGTATTCTGGCTCACTTGTAAATGAGGCCCTATGTCAAAAATTCTGAACTTCCCCTTTAATGCTCCTGTGGGTGCAATGTTATGCTAAGTAAACACCAGCGCTACTAGCAGCTGCCACATGAGCGCAGACAGTCCAGTTCAGTCCCAGTTCAGTCCCAGTTCAGTCCCAGTTCAGTCCCAGTTCAGTCCCATCCTCCCTGATCCACTTTCTCACACACTAGAGCCACACAATGCTAAAATAAAACAAGGAAAAAACGGATGTATGGAACACACCCAACATATAAATAAGATCCTTCACACACGTTTTACAATTTTTTGTTTTATTATTGTTGACATGATGACATCACGACTAATCGATTAATCGATTTTGATTGGCCCGACTAGTTGACTTTGAAAATGACCTAAAATGCCCATACCTGTATACATAAATACATACATATATATATATATATGTATATATATATATGTATGTATAAAAATGTGCAAGTTAGCTGAGCCAAATTTAAGCCACATTGTTGGAAAACAACTTTCAGGTTTATTCGCGAGGCGAATGGAAATAAGCTAAACTTTCCTCTAATCCTTATGAACAGAAACCCCCTCTAGTGTGACAGTTAATGTCCAGAAACAGGAAGAAGGAGGAAGTAAATGGAACACACCAGGGGGATAAACCCAACAGAATAGAAATCATTTAGCAACAGTGGGTCATATAAAGCAGGGTTCCCCAGTCCGGTCCTGCGAGGGCCGCAGTCCTGCAGGTTTTCAGTGCGCTCTCATATCAGCCTCACCAGTGTGAATTTTCCTCGTCATGTTCTCAGATACAGACAGCTTCTCATGTCTCACGTTAAATGGAACATTTAGGTTTGAGGATCCTGAAAAACTTGCACAAGGACGGAGACAGATGTGTTTACTTGTGTGCATTTCTAAGAGGTCGGCAAGCAAGTTTTTCTTCTTCTTGTTCTTGTGTGCATCTATTATACACGTGATAGTATGTGACAGCTGGCTGAAGCCACCGTGACTCACAGGGGAAATCACCTCGGCCCAGTGATGAATGGTTTATTTATACATCCTCCCAGACATTGCAGCCCAACCAGTGGAATCTGGTAACAGGTGGGCTGTCATAATACCAGGAGCATAAATCATGAATGTGGACATGCACACAGGCGAGGAGGGAGTGGACTTCTGCTCAGAACTGGTTTAAAGGTCCGCAGAAACGTCCTATCGTATCATGAGATGCATCATGTCCAACACATAAATAGAGATGCACCAATCCGATACCTGGATCAGATATCGGCACCGATACTGACAAATTAGCTGGATCGGATATCGGATGAATGTGGCCGATCCAGTCATTTCTGTGTTTATCATAATAAATGTACCCTTTATTTGTAATTAATAAAAATAGGCTCGATGCCTTCACTCACATGGCAGGATTTATTCAACATTAGTATGGGATCGGTATCGGCCGATACGCTTAGCCCAGGTACTGGTCACGCACTGGATTGGTGCATCTCTACACATAAACTCAGTGTGTTAAAGCTGAACATCCTTTTATTGAGAAAATGTTCTTCATGTCGGCCATGCCAACCATAAAACCTCGTCCTCAGCGGAATATTCATCTTCTTTGATGGATAACTATCACACAAGATGGAAAAGGTCCAAAAATCCACGGTGGGTGGCCTACACCAGTGGTTTTCACACTTTTCACAGCCACAACAACCAAATTAACATACTTTGGTGTTTGTGGTTTATAGTGTGATACATCTAATGGGTCATCCTGTGGCCATCCTCTTAATGTGAGGCTGGAAACTGTCAGATTCTTCATAAATAAGGAGGATAAAGTACATCTGGGTGGATTATGTTATTAGCTGTGGTAAAAGGATGCAAATGTCAAAATTCAGCTTTTCTCACCAAAATAGATTTTTAGAATGGCAGCTGTAATAACTTTGTTTATGGACATTCAATGATAAATCAGGAGGATCAGTGTTTTTTGGTGGATTCGGTTCACTGCTGTGACAAGACATCTACATCAAATCAATCTCTTGGCAATAATGTGTTAATTTTCATTTACATATATATATATATATATATATATGTGTGTATATATATATATATACACATATAAATACATATATATACATATGTATGTGTGTATTATATGTTAGGGCTGTCAGCATTAATGCATTAATCGCAATTAGTTAAAAAGAATCCATAACATGATTACATTTTTTTAATCACGATTCAAATTTAAGCCATTTTGTCCCTTTGACTAGCATGTAGTCGGCCCCTTTGGCCATATTGTGAAGCAGTAAAAAGTGATGGATAAAATACCCGGTTTTAGACTGTTCTGTTTGTCGTAAGCGAGATAGAAATTTCCTACCAGTGATGCATGACACTTGATTGCTGTTATTTTCAGCTCGAAATTTTATGATTGTTTTTCTAATGGTGCTATTGTTTATTTTAAAGAAACTTAAGACAATGGTCTGATATATTTAATCTCTCAAAGTATGGACTGCATTACTTTATTCTTCCTAATATTTGGAAATCTACATGCACTTTATATATATATATATAAATATATATATATATATAATATATATATATATATATATATATGTATGTATGTATATATATATATGTATGTATGTATAAAGGATCGACTGGTGTTTAGGCTGAAATTCTGTGTTTATTGTATGGAGGGTTTTTGCATTTTTATTAAATTTAAGAAAAGAAGCGATCTGAAAGGGGGGGAAAATTGAAAGAAAAATAGATATATTGGAGAGAACAAATTTCCCCACTGATACCAAAAACTGATGTTTTTTGAGACTGGAAAAAAAAAAGTTTTGAGAGCAAAACTATATTTGAGAGTAAAGAAATATTTCAGAGAGAACTTTTTCCGATTGGAAATAATTTTTTTAAATGTTAAATAATCTTTTATATTTTCTATGACAAAATTGTTTCTCTCAAAACTTATTCTTCTGTCTCAAATAACATCAGTTTTTGCTATTAGTATGAACATTTTTTCTCTTTAATATGTATATTTTCCTTTTAATTTTTTTTTTACCCTTTCAGATCGCTTATTTTCTTGAATTTAATAAAAACACACACAAAAAAATTTCATATTATTGCTGGTATCAGCATCAGCTGATTTACAAATGGGCAAGTTTAATGTTTCTTTTTGATATTGTACCAAGGGCTTTGTGTCTATTTTGTATGAAAAGAGCAGTAAAATTAGTTTTCATTGTGTCCGTCATTAATTTGTTAAATTAAATTATCATGTGATTCGGTGATGTGGTTTTCAGATTGGGGGTCGGGAAAAAGGCTGATGTGAGGAGTCGTTGGCATAGAAGCCCACCTGGACTTGATGTGTTCTGTATCTTTCTGTGTAGGAGATGATTATTAGCTTAATGAAATAACAGTAACATATTACCGTAATTCCAGACAGAGTCTGAAAGATGAAGGACGGAAGTGAACCCGGGTCAGACCTGAGTCCGGTCTGCTGAACCATGTTTGTTTATGGCGGACAGAAGGAAAACAGTCCCATTAAACTCAGAGATGTCTCTAATGACTTCCTCCGGAGACGCTGCAACTGCACTCCACCAGTCCTCCCCCACTGGTTTATATGCAAAACACCGTTACCAGGGTAACCGCAGCCTAGCTAGAACACGTCTCTGCATTATGTTGCTGTATTTGGCTAAAGATTCGGATCCTTCTGACCCGGCTTGATGCCATAAAACATGCCGGGATTGTTGCATGTAAAACTCTCAACCTGCAATAAAGCAGAAGAGAAATTAAGCATCTTCTGCTTCTGAGATGATGACGTGACCATGAATTCTCTGACATCATCAACATTAAGGCTGTTGTGTCACTTGTTCTAATGTGAATCAGCATGTTTGTCAAACAGCAGTTAACAGAAGATTTATTAAATGTCATGTGTTGAGGAATGGCTGGAGGAAATCTGGACCCCTGCAGCCACTGGGTTCTTCTTCACACAGATGATCTTAATTCATCCAGTAATGGAGAACTATATATAGCGCAGGATTAAATAACTGCATTACTGCACCGTACAGCCATTTTACACAGAAAGTGGGCAAACATGACTTCTCTGCATTCTAATGAGATAAGGAATAAATAAATCAAAGAGGAAGAAACAGTTTCTGATCTGGCCTTGGAGGAGATTGTGCACTCACATGAAAACTACAATTAGACCCTTAGAGACCATCTGCTGCCTCAACACAAGAGATTAGTGATTAGAGCCAAACACAGACATGTTTCCTCTCTTAGAAACAGCATATGTTCGTCTGCCTCAGACTCTCCTTCCCTCAACTCGTCCAACTTTAATGCATCTGCAGCACAATGAGGTCAGATGTTAACGTGTCTCATGCGTGTTGGAGCTTCACGGCTGCTCGACGAGGCTTCTGCTTCACTTCGCGGTGGAAGGCCTTCAGATGTAGCGGCATGGAAAATGCTGCTCTGTCAACGACTTCATCAGGGCCACAAATGTAGCATGATATTGTATGAAACTATAACCCTTAAAACTCCTCTAGATCTCCAGCGCTTAGGGTTGCAAAATTCCATGAATTTTCAAAGTTGGAAACTTTCTATGACAATTAATGGCAATATATGGCAATAGACAAATACTATTGAATAATTTTGAAATTTACTAAATTGCAGGTTGGCCCTCAACAGGGAACTAACAATTGTTTGAAAAAGTGTTTTTGTCCCATTTCCGATTTCTGATTTTTTTTTCATGTTTGTCACGCATATGTTTCAGATCATCAAAAATATTTAAATATTAGACAAACATAACACAAATAAACACAAAATGCAGTTTTTAAATGAAGATTTTTATTAGTAAAGGGGAAAAATCCAAACCTACATGGCCCTGTGTGAAAAAGTGATTGCTTGCTGAATCTTTATTAGCTAATAAAAATAAAAGAAATTGAAAATATTACACTCGACCGACCATTTTCTGCCATTGCTGTGTTGTCGTATTCCCCCATGTCTGTCACACCTAAGTAACTCAGCCTTTCTTATGTAAATTCATTCAGTAAGGTGCCACCTAGTAGAACTGCCCCAACCAGTTTCTAATGCCCCTTTCACACAATTACCTACTTGGCCCGGCCCTGTTTGGGCCACGACTACACAACCCCAGTTTAGTTTATTCACATTACAGTTGAGTTCAATTGAGGTCGTCTTCAGCTCTGGTTTTCAGTGTGAACAAGGTCGTCATAGTGAAGTTTTACGAAGTCATTTGTTTGGGACATAGACGTGTGACATGTGGAGAACACCCCCAATAACTACAGCAAGCCAAATCTGAACTGGTCTGAACAGCCTTTTCAGGTCCAGCCACAAATTCTCTATCAGACTGAGGTTTTGGCTTTGACTTGCCCCCTCCAAAGTGTCCACCTTTTTGTCTTCAAACCATTCCTGTGTAGCTTTAGCTGGACGCTTTGGATCATTGTCTTGCAGGAAAATAAATCTCCTTTCAGCTGTAGGTTTCTAGCAGATGGAACCAGATCCTTCCAGGGCTGCTGCTGGGAAGCATCCCCCCAGCATGATGCTGCCACCACCGTGCTTCACAGTGGGGATGGTGTGTTTGTGGTCATGTGCAGTGTTTGGCGTCTGATGACCAGAAAGCTCCTTGTTTGTCTCATCACACCAAGACCTTCTTCCAGGTGTCCATGGATTGTCCAACGTGCCTTTTGGCAACTCTAGTGGAGACTTTCTGAGTTTTCTCCACCAGTGGCTTTCTCATGTCCACTCGCCTAAAAAGCTGTGACTGGTGAGGAACCAGCTACAGTTGTTGTATCCCAGTCTCTCCCGTCTGGAGCTTGGACCTCCTCCAGAGTAGTCCTAGGTGTCCTGGTGGACTTTCTCACCATTTGTCATCTTGCACAGTCACGGCCTGATCTAGGCAGATTTACTTACGTGCCATCCTCCTTCCATGTCATGATGATGGATGGAACTGAGCTCCAGGGGATGTTCAGGGCTTTAGAAATGTTTCTCTATCCATCCCCTGACTTATATTTTTCAGTAACCTTTTCTCTGATTGGCTGGGAGTGATCTTGGTTAAATAGTTTTGGTAAAATGGCTTGCTCGTATCTTCAGGTAAACTTCAGTCATGTCCTGGTTGAGCTGTAAGAAGTCCTCTGTCTTTGCTTTTTAAATACGGTTTAAAAAGACGTTGACTGGCTCTAGATTAAAGATTATTTGACAACAAACACATGGAGAATTGAATTGGGTGAGCATCCGTTCCATTTGCAGAGCTGCAGGCGGTTTGTGGTATTTAAGCGGCCCCAGTTCAACCAGAACCAGTAGTTCCACTCCTCCATCCTCCTGAAATGTCACATGGAAGGTTAAAGGTCTGAAAAAAATCAAAACATGGGCAAAATTTTCTCTTGTTAAAGAAGTGTAGGATCTCACTAACAGACAGAGGACAAAGACAAGAACATGAATGTTTGAGACATGGAGTTAGAGAGAAACGTGAAGCTGTATGATGAGGAGGTGCAGGGGGTGCAGGGGTGCAGGGATTCGAGCACTCAGAGGAACTTTATCATGGTGCGTTCACTTCCCAGCTGATTCTCTGCAGAGTGCAGGCTGCACTGGCTGGAAACTGAACACCATGTTAATGTTGGGATACAGACAAGCAGAGCTGGTGGTTGTCAGGTCTGTCTCCTTATAAAAACATTGTCAGCATTAAGCAAAAAGAGGACCGCTTACCACTGATGAAGCTGCAGATCATATTTGACTTATTAGTTAAAAAAAGGAAAAATTCCACAGGGAAATGACCATTTTCCTCAGTTGTTGCATTTATACAGATGTAAAGCTTTAAATTTTTCATTTCTCTGTCTAGGACTTATATTAGAAATGTTTTGTTCCTGGAGTTCGTCCTTCTGCAAGTGGTTCAGGGAGGTGTTATTAATCCTCAGCATCATAAAACTGGTGGGTCTGCCAGGCTGTGGTCTTAGAGGCAGCAGCAACCCGACTCCTGCTGATCATTACTGCTGAACTGTAATTAATTTAAATGTTTTAACTCATAAATGTTGCAATGAGTTCCTCGCATCAACCAAAGTAAACGGAGGAAACAGAATCAGATCAACATTTGGTTTCTGATGGCAGCATGTTGAGATGGGGGCTCTTTGGGGGGGACAGGACCATCTGTTGCCCAGCTCCTCCTCTCTGATTGGTTCATGGGCTGCAGAATTAACTGGATGATCTTTATGTGAATCTAAACATATAAAGCAGGTAACAAGTGCAAATGAATGAGAACATGAAAACACATGAGAGGATTTTCGTAGTATTTTTCTCTTCTTGTCTTCACCCGGCACCCACGATGGTTTCCCACTGAGTAAAACCAGGGAAGACGTGTTGATTTCAGATTGAGTCATTATGGGGAGCAGGTTGACAGAATGAGGAAGTGAGTCACGTCAGCAGACTTCACACCAAGTCTTCCTCGTGTCTGTTCGGAGATGTTTGATGATGAGAAAATAATGAAGCTGTGTCCTGGACTTTTCTCCCGTCTCAAACTTCCTCAGTGACAGCAGGAAACTTCAGAGTGAAGGTTTCAGAGCAGTCGTTCCCAAATTATTTGCGCCACCTGAGTAGTTTCAGCCATCAGACTTCAGCAGGTTAGTTCCGGATGAAAAGATTGTTTATTGGAGAGAGGTGGCAGCAATTATTGTAACCAGAAAGTCTTGGAGACTAGTTAGCTGTTGGTATAGTCTTGATTGTGCCTTTAAATACCGTATTATGAAAGGAAATGCTCACCACAGCCATGTTTGGGATCTCTTTCCCCAAGCACAACCTCACCGACATGATCTGTTATTGACCTATGGCTAAGCCACGCCCCCTCCACTCACTCGGACAAACAATCAACATTTGGTGACAGGCGCAATGTGACGTCTCGGGAGATGACAGCTGACAACATGGACAGCAGACGCGGGATCAGACAGAAAGACGATGACATAACAAATGAAAATACATTTTAAAAAAAACAAACAAAACAAATAAAACATTGTTCACAAGTCTGAAACTGTGAGTCGAAATCAAGCCTGTGAATCTCTGGAATGCGACTAGTCTGCGCTCCCTCAGTTTCTTGCAAAAACTACTGCACGGCTGCAGGTGTTGTGCCAAAATGTGATCGTCTGACAAAAACTGATGAAACAGCCACGGGAGCGGAGGAAAGTCCGGCAGCAGCTTGGACGCCAGAGGCGTGTCGTTACCGACATTACTACACCACACCTGTACTACACTACACCTGTACTACACTACACCTATACTACACCACACCTGTACCACACCACACCTATACTACACCACACCTATACTACACCACACCTGTACCACACCACACCTATACTACACCACACCTGTACCACACCACACCTATACTACACCACACCTGTTCTACACTACACCTATACTACACCACACCTATACTACACCACACCTGTACTACACTACACCTATACTACACCACACCTATACTACACCACACCTGTACTACACCACACCTGTACTACACCACACCTATACTACACCACACCTGTACTACACTACACCTATACTACACCACACCTATACTACACCACACCTGTACTACACTACACCTGTACTACACCACACCTATACTACACCACACCTGTACTACACTACACCTATACTACACCACACCTATACTACACCACACCTGTACTACACTACACCTATACTACACCACACCTATACTACACCACACCTGTACTACACTACACCTATACTACACCACACCTGTACTACACCACACCTGTACTACACCACACCTGTACTACACCACACCTATACTACACCACACCTGTACTACACTACACCTATACTACACCACACCTGTACTACACCACACCTGTACTACACCACACCTATACTACACCACACCTGTACTACACTACACCTATACTACACCACACCTGTACTACACCACACCTGTACTACACCACACCTATACTACACCACACCTGTACTACACTACACCTGTACTACACCACACCTATACTACACCACACCTGTACTACACCAAACCTGTACTACACCACACCTGTACTACACTACACCTGTACTACACCACACCTGTACCACACCACACCTATACTACACCCAGGGCTTGAAATTCACTTCTCAAAATGGGGGGAATTCCCCCCTTACATGCTTCACCAAGGGGGATTTGGAGACGTTGGGGGGGATATTTACAGGGCGCTTTAGCACAGGTCTTACAGCGTCCTACCCGTAGGCTACCTCAGATTAATAAGGAGCATTAATTTGTCTTTTTCGTCCTTCTTAGTTTCCATCTTAGACAGCTCTCTCTTGTCCCGCCTCCGTTCTCTTTATCAGCTATCATCAGTTTTTACCAACTTAATATAAAAAGTACATATTGCAGTAATCTGTTGCATCTTTCAACTGCATAATTATAATAAGTGGTTCTTTCTTCCAGCTCTGCTCTGTTCTCTCTTCTCTACGTAATCTCTTGCATTTGATAAAAGTTCTGTTAAAATAAAACTGGTCTTGGGGAGGACGAGCATCTTCTACATGCAAGGCTAGAAAACTGTCAGAAACTTAATGAATATAATAATAAGACATTTAAAAACACCTTTAAGAACACCTAAAGATCCTTAATAGGAAAGAAAATGGAAACACAGAGAAAACAATAAAGAAGCTGAGATAAACAAGAACAAGTGAAGAGCAGTGAGAATGTGAGAAAATGATGAGGAAACATTCCCAAAATCAGCTTCTTTCTCCAAAATAACACAAAATTTAGATTTTTAATATGACATATTTAATGCTGTTTAGCCTATGCGTCAAAATATAAAATGTATTCCTAATATCAAACTATTATTTATCAATATTATCTTTATCTATGAATCGATCTCACATTCAGCTGCTGTGAGAAACGGTGACGCAGCGCTGTTGGGGCCCGATTTACAAAAGGTTTGCGCTTGTTAAAACAGGCGCTATCTTCATTACGCACGCAATAATCCGCCAGAGCTGATTTACAAAGCAGGGCAAAAGGAGGTTTGCGCCTGTCAAGGGGCAAAATAGCGCCGCTGTCCATTTTGCGCATCTGCTCCAGATGAATATGCAAATTGGGCGTTTCTGCCAGAAAGCGCAAAATATTGGGAGGAGACTATGCAAAACCTCAGTTTAACACGCGCAATGTGATCTATTAACCGTTCAAAGGAAAGCGGGGGCAAAAAATTGCGTGTAATTTAGCACGTCTGAAAAGCAGGTATAACTGGCAGCTTTACGCACTGATGGCTGAAAGAATGCTGCACACAGGACTGCAGACATCGGGTCAGAATCATTTCTCATGAGGTGTTCAGGCGACACGTCAAGTTTTCATTATTTAATTAAATAACAATCAACATCACTGTTAAACACGAGTTAATTGTAGACATGAACCAGAACATCTGCAGCTGCAGCATCATGGTAGTTAAAGCTGACATTAATTATGTCTTTTTATTTTATTTTACTTTTTGCCAATGGCATATTTTTAAATTAAAATCATCTCCTGCTCCTCCACACCCCAGCAACTGCTGCTGCTGTTCTGAGGTGTCCTGTGTGAAGTTGGCCCCCACCCCACAGAAAACTCAGTGAAAATAACCAGTAACGCACAAACTATTGATACTACTTTAGTTTTGCGTGGGGTGGGGGGCAATTACACAGGTCCCGCGGCTGGCATTGTGCCAAAGAGCGCGCAGTCTGTGCGTAATATCAGATCATCTTTACCAGCGTGTCCTTATCCATGTCCTTAAACTGGCCTCTTCTTACGACCCACAGGGAAACCTGCTGCATCGTTTTTATTTATAGTTATTATATGAAGAGTTCATTTGCAAAAACAGGCAAACGCCACTGTGGACAAACGGAGTTAACTGCTTTTGTTGCTGTCCGGTACAAACGCCATATCTCCATTTTACATCATTAAAACTCTCTACTTCATGTGAGCTTGATTTTCTGAAAATATTCAAAAAGTAAAAGAAGAGTTTATTTGCAAAAGCAGTTAACTCCATTTTTTCTAAATGGCGTTTGTCTATTTTTGCAAATGAACTCCTCATATTTATCTTATATTCTGTTTTTTATTTGCCTCATTATGTCTCTGAAACTAACATCTCTCTATCAGGATGAATTTCATTTTGCGTTTACCACATGCTCTTCTGAACTTTCCGTGGCGCAGTCAGAGCGCACGCTAAATCCTCATTTAAATCCTGCTGTTTGCGCCTGTTACAGATTGCGCGTGTAATCTTTGTAGATCACCCGCAAACGCTAAAATGACAGCGCACGCTATTTTTTTTGCGAGGCAAAGACATTAGACTCGCAATTTGGATTCTTTGTAAATCAGGCCCTTGGTCTCATCACACCAACATTAAACTGAGCAGCTCGTGCCTTCGTCATTATGATCAAACACGGATATTCTGAGCCAGTTAGGCCAGAACTTTTCTTTGGGCTGCTTGGTACCGTAACCAGCACCGGCGCTACATGAGGATCTGGAGGATTTGGATCGTAAACGAGACGACACCGGCGCTGCCACAGTGCAGGTCTTTACTGGTGTTGGTCCAGACCAGGTTCCCTCCAGGTGACCCCAAGTTACATTTACGTTAAAAGACTCCGTGAAAGTATCGTCTTACCGCTGGGAAATCCGGCAGCAATGGCTGGTTTATAAACATGAGGGAAGCTGCGACATCTGACAGTTAAGAGAGGGAGAGAGAGAGAGAAAGGGAGCGCGCGCTTAATTAAAGGGCCGACGCGGGAGGCGACGTCACTCCTTCTGAATGAAAGGAGAAGGAGCCGCGTCGCCTCAAGCGTGTCGAGCCTTTATTCTACGTCATTTTATGGCTCCGATGCAAACATTCGCTGCACATTACGCCGCTGCAGTTGCAAGCGGGAATTTCCCACATTATAAGAGCGAAGTTTGCGGGAATTGATAGTATTATGCGCGATTCCCGCAATCCCGCAGTGAATTTCAGGCCCTGACTACACCACACCTATACTACACCACACCTGTACCACACCACACCTATACTACACCACACCTGTACCACACCACACCTATACTACACCACACCTGTTCTACACCACACCTATACTACACCACACCTATACTACACCACACCTGTACCACACCACACCTATACTACACCACACCTGTTCTACACCACACCTATACTACACCACACCTGTACCACACCACACCTATACTACACCACACCTGTACCACACCACACCTATACTACACCACAGCTATACTACACCACACCTGTACCACACCACACCTATACTACACCACACCTATACTACACCACACCTATACTACACCACACCTGTACGACACCACACCTATACTACACCACACCTGTTCTACACCACACCTATACTACACCACACCTACTATACTACACCACACCTGTACTACACCACACCTATACTACACCACACCTGTACCACACCACACCTATACTACACCACACCTATACTACACCACACCTATACTACACCACACCTGTACCACACCACACCTATACCACACCACACCTATACCACACCACACCTATACTACACCACACCTGTTCTACACCACACCTGTACTACACCACACCTATACTACACCACACCTGTACCACACCACACCTATACTACACCACACCTATACTACACCACACCTGTACCACACCACACCTATACTACACCACACCTATACTACACCACACCTATACTACACCACACCTGTACCACACCACACCTATACTACACCACACCTGTTCTACACCACACCTGTTCTACACCACACCTGTACTACACCACACCTATACTGCACCACACTTGTACTACACCACACCTGTACTACACCACACCTATACTACCACCACACCTGTACCACACCACACCTATACTACACCACACCTATACTACTCCACACCCCCCTATACTACACCACACCTGTACCACACCACACCTATACCACACCACACCTATACCACACCACACCTATACTACACCACACCTGTTCTACACCACACCTGTACTACACCACACCTATACTGCACCACACTTGTACTACACCACACCTGTACCACACCACACCTATACTACACCACACCTATACTACACCACACCTGTACCACACCACACCTATACTACACCACACCTGTTCTACACCACACCTGTACTACACCACACCTATACTGCACCACACTTGTACTACACCACACCTGTACTACACCACACCTATACTACACCACACCTGTACTACACCACACCTATACTGCACCACACTTGTACTACACCACACCTGTACTACACCACACCTATACTACACCACACCTATACTACACCACACCTGTACTACACCACACCTTTACTACACCACAGCTAGCTGAACGCTTATGTACCATTACCAAAGTACAAAAATTAGCACGTTTGGCTAGCGTTAGCTAACTTTAACTAACGTTAGGGATGTTAAAGATAACTTCATATTTCTCTCCAGCAAAGTCACAACATGTTGCCTCAATACAGTGTTGCCTTACTTTAAAAGAGATGTAGACATCCTCATTAATTTTATCCACGTTCAGTCGATGTTGTGGTCTGTCGCATAAGTTTATCCAGAGCAGACACTTTTCTCGTTTGAGATGTGGCTTGGAAAAGGGCAAAAAATCCACCCCGTTGCCCAGCCTTTCAGGATACCTAGTGTCGGAGTTGCATGTACCGCATGCACACGGTTTGACCATAAAGACATAAAAACAAGCACAAATTGGACTAACTTCAATGCACTTCAATGGATTTTCTCAAACAGAGAATGTCCGAGTGTATTGCGTTAGCTGTGCACTCTGTGATTAGCTTATTGCTCTTGGGGCCGTGGTTTAGCCATAGGTCAATTATTTTTAGGGATATCCCGATACCACTTTTTTGACAACCAAGTACAAGTACGAGTACTGACATACAGTAAGAGTACTTGCCAATACCGAGTACTGATACGAGTAATTAATGGGGTTTTTCGTGTTTTTTTTTCTTTAATTTTTTTTATAAAGAGTAGCATCTCTGTGTGCTCAGGTGATGCGGGCATTAGAAATTGTGAATGTGATGTCACATTGCAATCCATAGTGGTTTTTGCAGACACCCCGGCTTCATTATAGCTAATAAGTATGGTCACAACGCAGGCGCGGAGCAAGTGTCACATTGCAGATGGACCAAACGTGGAAGTCCAATTATGCTTTGACTCGTTTTTCTCTGTTTTGCACAACTACTCTGATAGGGCGGTATTATTGGGTGGAGATTTTAACATAGTATGTGATCCAGGAATGGACAGGCTCAGTACAGCAAGAAATCATAGAATATGGCAATCATCAGATATTGTTAAGCAGTACATGAAGGATTTGGCCTTTGCTATGCATGGCGATCTCATCACCCCACCATGAGACAATACACCCTCTTCTCCTCATTTCATCATTCCTACTCTAGATTAGATTACTTCTTAACTAGCAGCTCACTGATGAGTGAAATCTCAGAAACAGAAATCAACCCAATAACCATCAGCGATCACGCACCAGCTTTACTGACTCTGAGAAATAAAACTATTAAATCGATAAGTAGAAATTGGAGATTAAATACATCATTACTGAAAGATCCTGAGTTTATCAGCTATTTTAAAAGAGAATGGTCCATTTATCTAGAGAACAATGATGTACCAGAAACTCCAGCATGTGTCCTTTGGGAAGCAGGTAAAGCAGTAATAAGAGGAAAAATAATTTGCATGCCTCTTGGGGGGTCTGCAGGGCCTGGGCATGGTGGGCCTGTGGGCTCTAGCCCTTCTGCTGCCCTCATTCACTCCTGTCCCTGTCCCCCCTCCCTAGCCTGGAATGGTCGGGTGCCCCCAGGGGCCACCGCTGGCCCCTTAGCAGTGAATGCCAGTCGCCTGGCCGTGGGGGTGGCCATGCCAGCCCTCTTCTGCCCTGGAGGGATCCCGGGAGGCAGGGGTACCTAATGCCAGCAACGGCTCCGCTTCCAAAGGGGAATTCACAAGCCTCTGGTCTCCCTTCTCAAGACCCAAGACCTCTCTCCCCCTCACCGGGGGACCGGGTCCTTTTATACCCCAGTGTTCTGGGCAATGGAAAGGAGGGGTAGTGGCTGCTTCACGAGCTAGTGGTCATGGCCGGCTGCATTGCAGGGGGTCTGCTGGCTCGGGGATGCCTGTTCTGCTGCGTCCAGGGGTGGGGGATGGAGGGTGGGTGGGGTGGGGAGGGAGTGTGACGGGGGCTTGAAGCTCGCAGCTCCTTCACCGGTCCGGGCTATCCCACAGGAGGCACGGAGGCAAGGGTAATAGTAAGGTGGGTGTGTAAGAACAAATGAATGAGAGTGTGAAAGAGGAAATGTGGGAGGGAGGAATTTGGGCTGGAAGAGGGAGGAGATGTGGGTGAGTGGTTGGAGGAAAGGGGGGATGGAGGAAGGAGGCGTATGCTTGTGGGTGTCAGGTAGAGATAGGTGTGAGGGGGCTGAAGAAAGAAGGGCATGAGTGTGTTGGGTCGGAGGGAAGGGTGGGGGCTGGACATGTGTTGGGGGAGTGCATGGGGGTACTGGGGGTATAGGGAGGTGGGGGTGTATGTTTGGGGTGGGGGGAGGAGTGCATGTGTTAAGGTAAGGTTGGAGGGAGGGGCAGGTTGGTGCATGTGTGTGGGGGGAGTGCATGTGGGTGTTGGAGGGTATTGGGAGGTGGGGGGTAAGTGTGTTGGGTATAAAGAGGAGGGTGTCGGGGGTGGAGGGAGGGAGTGAGTGTGGGTATGTAATTTTTTTTTTTTTTCCCCCCCCCCCCCCTTTTTTTTTTTTTTTTTTTTTTTTTTTTTTTTTTTTTTTTTTTTTTTTTTTAAATTTTTTTATCTTTTTTAATAAAAATTTTTTTTTCAATTCCCATGGTCAAAGGGTGGAGCGGGTTGGTGCATGTGTGTGGGGGGAGTACATGTGGGTGTTGGGGGTACGTGTGTGGGAGTGTGGTTGTGGTGTAGGGGGGTGGTAGTGGTGGTAGCGCCCTGGTGTCAGGTGTGTGGGGCAGGGACATGGGGGTGGGAGCTGGTCTGTGCTGGGGGGGTCGTCTGGGGGATCTGGTCCTCCTGGATGTCGGTTGGGCTGCCTGGGTCGGGTTGAGGGGTGGCTGCCCCTGGAAGCTTGGGCCCTGGGCCCCGCGCTTTGCCTGCCCCGGGGGTGGGACCAGCGCCCAGTGGGGTCGGCAGCTGCTGGTCTTGGTCCACTGGAGTCTGGGCCCCGAGACCGCGGGGGGCTCCGGCTGGAGCTGCCTTCTGCCGCCCTCTGGGGGGGATGCATGTCCGTCCCTTTGTGGGGGGCTGGGGTCCGGGCCTCTGGGTGGCTGTTGGGGGCCCAGGTCTCGGGCTTTGCGGGCTTCCTCCTCCTTGCAGAGACGAGGCTGCATCTGCATGACTGTATCACCACGGAGACCCTTTATTATGCATGTTGACACTGTGACACTGCTTCTCGTTGCGATGACTAGGTTGTACCTCTTCTCTGCGTAGTTCTGCGTGTGTTTGTGTGATCTGAGGATATTTAAGCCACCTGCAGGTCCTCCTGTAGGGGATTGTTAGTTTTGTTTTTCAGCAAAGACCTTGGAATGTTGTTTAGGGATTTCTGTACAGATGCACCATTGAACTGTGGATGTGGATCCATGTTTTCTATTTTCTCTCTCTCTCTCTCTCTCTCTCTCTCTCTCTCTCTCTCTCTCTCTCTCTTCCTCCTCACTTTTTTCTCTCTGTTTCACTTTCTGTCATTACCTCTGTTAACTTTCATTTCTCCCTTGTCAAGCCCAGCAGTATGGTAAGGAATGCTGTTAAAAAAAAAGTTTAATTAAAGAAATAAAATGAATAAACAGGATATCAAGGGGAGCCCTGTGTTCATAAAGCTCCCCTTGGTAAAGCAAAACTGTTCATCACAATAAAGCAACCAGATCATCATTCTGCTTGCTATGATGCTGGACAGGACAAGTAAAAAGAAGAAAAAGAGAGAGAAAAAAAATCTAAGAATCTTAAGGTAAGGACTCAATAAATAGTTTATTTGTGGTTTCACGATAAAAAGCTTTATTTTTTAAATATTTTTATCATTCTTTTCTGGACTTTGATTACAGGGTCTACATATGTTCTGTATATATTTCCCCAAACTTAAACACAATATGACTTATATGGCAATATAACGTTGTGGTATAATATATTAATATATGTATCGATATAATATAGCGTCGTGGGCTATGGCGCGGAGGACCCGGGTTCGAGTCCCCGACCCGACTCCTAGGTGAACCACTGTGGACCCCTGAGCAAGGTCCTTAACCCCACCAACTGCTCCCCGGGTGCTTTAAGTGGCAGCCCACTGCTCTCTGATACTTCTGTACAGAGATGGGTGAAATGTAGAGCCCTAATTTCCCCTCGGGGATCATACTAGTATAACAAAAAAAAAAATGTTTTAGTGAATTCTTACATTAACAGACAGTTAATGTTGAACAGACTGGGCTGGGATGGCTTCAGTCATGACAGGTTGGTGTAATCAGGAGGTTTTATGGTGTTATCGGGTTATGCTGAACTCCGTCAGCAGGACGTATGATAATCAGTTATAATTTACAGCAGCTCGTCTCAGGCAGATATAGGACAATGCTCCGCCTCCGTCCATTTCTCTCCATCTTCTGGATTTCCTCTTAAAACTAAGGATCATTATCCTGAGAAGTCCGCTTCTGGACAGATGGCCTCACATTACCTCAGAGCAGCGAGCTCATAAATCCAGGAGTGGAAGCTGAGGAGTCTCTGAGGCAGGACTTCAATCATCTGCTGCGACTGTGGCCAGACATCTTCATCTTCCACCCGTCTGCTTACCGCTCATCGCTCCACAAGTTCTGCTCTCTCTCTGCTGAAGGTTGACGGACTAACGAGATGCTCAGCTTGTTTTTCTGGAAAAAAGTTGCTGATTTTCCTGAAGCAGGAGAATCCTAGGTGAACCACTGATTCCAGATATAAAGAAAAAAAACTAGATCAGGTATCAGTGACAATGGACTCGATATAGGGGCCGATCTGTTCATTCTAGCTCTATGCTACGCACTGCCGTCATGTAGCAGCGCAACGACACAACACGGCCATATTGTTCAAGATGGAGCGAGCGAAAGGATCAGCAGTTTGGAAGTTTTTCACGCTCTCGCAGCCTACTAGCCCAATGGCGACTTGCAATATTTGTGGAAGGAATGTTCCGAGGGGTGGTGTTAAATCTTCCAGCTATAACACCACCAACTTAATGAAACACCTCCAGAAATTTCATATCACGGAACACGCTGAGATTATCGAACTCAGCAAACAAAAAGGAAGTAGTGGGAAACCGCTAACTTTGATGGAAGTAAAGGAAAGAAGTGAGCATTTTCCAAGTAACAGTGTACAGGCAAAGAAAATCACAGAGAGGATACTAAACTTCATCGTTATGGACGGGCAGCTGCTGTCAGTTTTTGGGGACAAGAGATTCCAGCTGCTAATCAGCCACCTGGAGCCACGGTACGACATGGTAAGCCGTAAATACATGTCTGAGACGGCGCTATCTGAACTGTATGGAAAAGTGTGCAAAGAAATATCAGAGAAGATAAAAGCTCTGAGTTTCACAACTGATATTTGGAGCTCTGACGTTTCCCCCGTGTCACTCTTAAGTTTAACTGCACACTGGCTGGATGACAGTTATGAGCCACACAGCGTACTGCTACATGTCACAAACTTCCGCGGGTCACACACCGGCGACGCAATCGCAGCTACCCTGACGGAAATGTTTGAAAAGTGGCAAAACCCGTTGAGTAAAGTCCATGTGACACTCAGGGACAACGGCAGCAACATGCGAAGGGCGATGGACAGCATGACAGTGCATAGCTTCGACTGCGCTGCACACACGATGCAGCTGGTTGTCAATGAGGGACTTTAATCACAGCGCGCTGAGTGACGCCGTTGCAAGTGGAAGACGGATCGTTGGACACTTTAGGCACTGCCCTCTAGCATATTCACGGCTGCAAGACATACAGCTCGAGATGAACATGCCCCCCCAACGCCTGAAGTAGGACATCAAAATGAAATGACAGAAAGTCTGATGGAACAGAAGCAAGCGCTGCTGCCTGCACTGCTGACCATGAGCTGCCCACAACACTCACAACAAACCAGTGGGGCTTGGTGGAGAAAAACATGACCTGTCTTCAACTGTTTGAGGAGTTTACAAGAAAGGTGAGCTCAGCCACGGCCTCCACTGCTGATGTTATCCCAAGTGTCACCGTTCTGAAACGTCTCCTCTCAATGGAAACCGAGGCTGACTCTGGGATCAAAACCGTGAAAAAGAGCCTCTGAGAAGCCGTCAACAAGCGCTTCAGCACAGTGGAAAATGAACCGCGATATGCACTCTCCACGCTTCTGGCCCCAAGATACAAGGACAGGTGAGACTGTAAACTTATAACAAATAATGTCAGTATTTATGTAAGTTTTCTTACTCTTTGTGAGAGAGATTATTTGAATCTAATGTAACTTAAAGCAGATAAATATATGATTTTTTCTTTTTTCATTTTAATAACTTTTTCACTTCAATAACCAAGAAGTATTATATCCATATATATATATATATATATAGATGTTGTGTTATGTTTTTTTGTTTATCTTTTCCGATTTTTGCCAGTGCAGACTCTGTCAATCGTGGGAAAGATGCACTGGCTAAAGAACTGGGAGACACGAGGACCTCCACCACTGATGCAGCACAGGCTTCAGAGCCACAAGCAAAGACGCCTCGAGTGGAAACAGCAGCGGCAGCAGCTCCAAGCAGAAGCAGTAACTTCACAAACAAATTTAATAAAATTCGGATGGAGCATGAGGAAGGCCCTGATTCTGCAAGCACCTCTTGCACTGCTGTACAAATGCACTGGTATTTTACAGAGACGACCATTCCTCCCACAGACAACCCATACAAGTACTGGGCAGTCGACCACCAGCAGTTACCTGGTCTTGCTGCTGCAGCCTTCAGATTTCTCTGTGCACCCTGCACTAGCGTGGACAGTGAAAGGCTTTTCAGCACAGTTTCCACCATCCTGGATGAGAAGCTTTTATTATTTTTATAAAAGGATGTTTAATTCCCATTTGCACTTAACATTGTAGCTGATTGCTGTTTTTGAATATCTATCAACAAGCCAGTGAAGCTGTTTATTTTCTTCCTTCATTATTTATTTTATTGTATTGAATTTTACGTTGGATTTTAGATTCCAATTTGTTCTGACTGAACCTGTGACACATTTTTTTTTTTTACATGTCGTTTGACCAAGTTAGAGAATCTTTTTGGTTTAAGATTTTTGTGCACAGTTGTTGAATAAATAAGTGACTCGGAACATTTATATCGGGTTGTTTCCTTTTTTTAAGAAAAGGAAAGTCAAATCATACGCACAGAAGAATGATCCCAGTTTTTTTCACATAAGACCCTTTGTTAGGTCATAATTCAGGGCTGTTTTTGTCATCGGTGTTGGATCGGTATCGGCCGATACAAAACTTCAGATATCGGTATCGGAGGTGAAGAAAGCAGATAGGTGCATCCCTAGTGAAAACACAAAAGTCTGTAGTTTTAAAAAAAAGCGTTTGTCGTCATGTAATGATGACATCACAAACAGGCGCCAGTGCAGGAAAACATCAACAAACAGCAAGAGGTGGAGTAGAAATCATAGATATCTATATAATCGCTAGATCTCTTATGGTGGCTGGTTGGAGGGCATCACCGGTGGCCATCTTACCGCACACAGGCTCTCTTTCGGGCCCGAAATGGTTTCTGAATGAAGGAGAGTGATCTCTGCAAATGCAAATAATCATATTTCACAGAAATCTTGATGGATTTACTAACGGTTTGGTTTCTTACAAACGTTATTAATGTACGTAGCTATCATTCTGGATGCTTCAACATCAACAGCATTTCTTTTTCAAAACGACTTAATCGTGTAGCACAGTTGTGCATCATCGCTAATATAGCTAGCCTACTTGCACAAGTAATAAAGGCTGAGACCACAATTAGATCTTTAATTAAACAGCAAGGTTTAAGTACGTAAGTGACGATTTTATGATCAACCCTTTTGTTGTAGCATAGTTAGGTAGTTCGGTTGTAGTGTGATTAGCTGGGGTGCATTTCCCAAAACCATTGTCACTAACGTAATGTAATTTTCCAAACTACTTAGCTAACAGTTTAGCAACTACAGTTTTACTAAACGCGCCCTGTCTAAAGCCTTATTTACACATCATGGACGGAGCTTTTGTCCGGTCCTCCCATCCGTCTTTTATTGTCCGATGACTAAAAAGATTTTGTTTGAATGAACCTATGTGGCCAAAAGTAGGTGTAATTCAGGCGAAGTGGAAATCTGTGAGTGAACCTGGCAGTAAAATTTACTCAGAAACTTTACCATTTAATTACATTTTATTGAATGTATAGTCCCTATTTTAGATTAACTCAAACTCAATTCTTTTTTTCTTATACAGGTACTACCCAAAAAATTAGAATATCCTGAAAAATTTAATGTATTTCTATAATTCAACTGAAAAGGTGCAATTTACATATTGTTTAAACAAATACTATGCAAATCCATATATATTTCAAGCTTTTATTTGTTCAAATGTTGCTGATTAGGACTTGCAGCTTAAGAAAACCTCAAATTCCAAAACTAAAAAAATTAGAATACTGCATGAAATCAATTATAAAAGGATTTTAAAAGCAAAAATATCAGGCCTCCTAAAGTGAAATCTTGCATCTGTACTTAATACTTGGTTTGGGCCCTTTTGCTTGAATGACTGCTTTAACCCGGCGTAGCATAGATGCTACCAGCTTGTTGCATATCGCAGGTGTTATGGAAGACGAACATGCTTCCATCACAGCCTTGACCTCTTCTTTATTGTTTGGTCTCTTCCCGTTCAGCTTTCTGCTGACAATGCCCCACATGTTTTCGATGGGGTTCAGGTCAGGTGAGTTTGTGGGCCAATCCAGCATGGTGATCCATGGTTGTTGAACCAGGATTTTGTACTTTTGGCAGTGTGGGCTGGTACCAAGTCTTGCAGGGAGATGAAGTCTGCATCCTCATACAGCTGGTCCACTGAAGCAAGCATGAAGTGCTCCAAAATGTCCTGGTAGACGGCTGCATTTATGCTGGACTTAATGAAGCAAAGAGGACCAACACCAGCAGCTGACACGGACCCCAGGTCATCACAGACTGGGAAACTTAACACTGACCATGTTCTCCAGGCTGCTGTCAGCCTTCTGGCTTCTACACCGTTTTCTTCCACACTTCTTCCTTCCACTTAACTTTCCATTAATGTGCTTTGAGACAGCACTCTGAGAACATCCAGCTTCTTTTGCTATCACTTTTTGTCTTTCCCACCTTGTGCAGGGAATCAATGATGGTTTTCTGCACAACGGTCAGATCAGCAGTCTTCCCCATGGTTGTAAATTCTTCTAAACCAAGACAGATACTTTTTAAAAGGCTCAGGTGCACTTATGGAGGTGTTTTCAATTACTTATCTGATTAGAATGTGACACTCTGAGCTACAATACTGGAGCTTTTCACAGTATTCTAATTTTTTGAGTTTTTGAATTTGAGGTTTTCTAAAACTTCTAATCAGCAACATCCAAAAAAATAAAGGCATGGAATGTATTAAAGGTTGAATGGGAACATTTTTATTAAAAGCTATATTTAAAAAAAAAATAATACCTCCACAGGTCGTTTGGGGGTGAAGATTGAAAGTACAACATTTCCCAGAAAAGTTATATTTAGCTTAAAAATAATTATAAAATAAATTTTTACGGGTTCGATAATGTCATTTTATTTACGTCTATAAGCCAATACACGCCGTCATTGCAGGTTGCCAGATACGATCTCTGTGTGGAAACAATATTTTGGGCACAGTCAGGCTTGTACAGGGGAAAACCGTGGAGACGACGAGTGAAGCAGCTGCTTCAGAGCCCTGGAGATATTGTTATCTGTTTCTGAGGAGGAGTGACCTGAGAAGAGCAAAACCTGGAGTAAATTTAGGTGAAGACTTCACTAAATGGACCCACATAAACGTTTTCCACGGAGTCAAAACACAGAAATGGCGACTTTCCTCCTAAATCTGTAAGCTAGCTTGTTTGCTAACATGGCTAACGTTAGCTGTCAGTTATAAACTCCTCTGCGTTATGTGTTGGACATGCTGCAGACTGTTGGTCACTTGCGTATCGGCAGTGAGCCTGGCATCCCAGCGGCTGGAGTTGTTTCAACTACAACCTAGACAGACGTGATGTCGCTGTTCTGTCCGTATTCCATATTCAACCTTTAATTTTCATATAATTTATCTATAAAATATGTAAATTGCACCTTTTAAGTTGAATTACAGAAATACATGAACTTTTTCAGGATATTCAAATATTTTGGGTAGTAGCTGTATATACATATACATTTTCTCACATCCATTGTGTACGCTAGTTCTAAACTCTGATTTAATATAAATCCCTTGGGCGTGTGTATATTTATTGCACCTCATCTGTTTATTATAATATGAAAGACCATGGTTATAACTCGCTTCACTCTGGAATCTTTACTTATAATTATTAAGTATTTAGTTTCATAACTACATCTCTGACGTTTATAACTCTATAACTCTCTACTGTACAACAAAGCACACTAAAGCCCACACGATGATAAATAAAAACAAACAAGATAAAAAAAAAACTGATGTATGGAACACACCCAATATATAAATAAGATCTCACACACATTTTACATCTTTTCTTTGGTGATAAAAGTATTTTTTGTTTATGATTAATGACGACATAATGATGTCACGACTAATGGATTAATTGATTTTGATTGGCCTGATTATTTGAAAATTACCTAAAATGCCCATCCCTAGTTTATTTCTGCTGTAAACATGTTTATTCCTGCTGTAAACGTGTTTGTTTCTGCTGTAAACATGTTTGTGTCTGCTGTAAACATGTTTAACTTCTGTAAATATGTTAATTCCTGCTGTAAACGTGTTTGTTTCTGCTGTAAACATGTTTAATCCTGCCGTAAACATTTTTATTTCTGCTGTAAACATGTTTATTTCTGAAGTAAAGTTGGTCTTTTTAACATGGGAGTCTATGGGGATTTGCTGTGTTTTAGAGCCCCTAGTGGATGAAGAAAGAATTACAATTTTTCAACTTTACTTCTGGGTTTCACTTGTCTCCAGCAGAGTTTGCCCCTTTTTTAGCACTCATGGGCCAGATATTCCTCTTTTTCAGGTCAGTGGTTGTTTTAAGGGAACATCGTCCACTAGTGAGCAGCTGTTATAACTGCATAGTTTCATCCAGATGCTGAAAGAAAGCCAAACCAAAGGAGGGTATGACATTTTTCAGAATTCCCCACCAAATCAAGCAAAGTCCCCCAAACTAACTAGACTTTTTAAAATTTGAAGTCAATATTTGACCATTTAACAAAATGTAAATATTAAAATTAAAAAAAAAAAAAAAATTACATATATGTACAGTCTATTACTTCATGACATCAGAAATATTGCAGTGCAAAAGGTGTCCACCGGGGAGCAGAAGACAAGTATCAGGTTAGCAGGGTTGAAGCAAAGTTTCTACCAGAAAATGATGCAATAGGTCTGAGAAACTTTGTTTGAAATTCGATCCATTAGGCATTAAAGGGTTAAAAAAAACATTCAGTTTTAGAGGAAAATGAGAGAAAAATGCTGAGCTCATAAAGACATTTCAAGAAACTGGCAGCTGTAATTGCTGCAAAATGTTTCCCTTTTCAAGCAACAATTTAATCTCAAATCTTCAATTAAAAACCTGTGCATGTTCAAATCCTTGGCTTTTGTCTTCTCTACAGATGTACGTGACGTGCACCGTGCAGGCAAAGGGCACCCGTCTGGCCAAGCCGGTGCTGTCCCTCGGGCTCATGTGTCTGGCCTTCCTCACCGGCCTCAACCGTGTGGCTGAATACCGCAACCACTGGTCGGACGTCATTGCTGGCTTCATCATCGGCACAGCCATCGCCACTTTCCTGGTAACACACTGTTGGTGTGGGGGTAGGAGGGAGGGTGGGCAGGGGTGTGCTGGGAGGTGGGGAACAGATAAATTATAGAATAATTTATATAGAATAATGAAATAAATAGAATAAATGTAGAAAACTTCAGTTGTTTGTGGTCTGGATACCTGGAGCTGGATTTTTACTGGATTGTGAGACAGTAAATCTTCGTGCAATGTTGTGGGTGCAGAGGTGACGTTATCAGGTGGTTTGGATAACGAACCTGTTCAGTGTTGTGTGAAAGGGGGGGGGTTGTAACCAATCTCCACATTACTGTATTAGACTTGGGCTGGTGCCTCATTTTCAAAGTGAAGACAGAATAGTCACGACCAGGTGATGGAGGCAGAGGCAGTCATGTTGGAAGAGGAAGGGGCCAGCTCCAAACTGTTCCCACAAAGTTGGGAGCATGGAATTGTTCAAAATGTCTTTGTATGCTGACGCATTCAGAGTTCCTTTTGCTGGAACTAAGGGCCAAGCCCAGTTCATGAAAAACACCCCCACACCATAATCCCCCCTCCACCAAACTTTACACTTGGCACAATGCAGTCAGACAAGTACCGTTGTCCTGGCAACTGCCAAACCCAGACTCCTCCATCAGATTGCCAGATGGAGAAGCGCGATTCATCACTCCAGAGAACGCCTCCACTGCTCTAGAGTCCAGTGGCGGCTGCTTTACACCACTGCATCCACGCTTTGCATTGTACTTGGTGATGTATAGATGGATGCAGCTGGTCGCCATGGAAACCCATTCCATGAAGTTCTCTGAGCACTGTTCTTGACCTGATCTGAAGGCCACATGAAGTTTGGAGGTCTGTAGTGATCGACTCTGCAGAAAGTTGGCCACCTCTTCACACTATGCATCCGCTGACCCCGCTCCGTCAGTTTACGTGGCCGACCACTTCGTGGCTGAGTTGCTGTCATTTCCAAACACTTTCATTTTCTTATAATACAGCTGACAGTTGACTGTGGAATATTTATGAGCGAGGAAATTTTATAACTGGATTTGTTGCACAGGTGGCATCCTATCACAGTTCCACGCTGGAATTCACTGAGCTCCTGAGAGCGACACATTCTTTCACAAATGTTTGTAGAAACAGTCTGCATGCCGAGCTGCTTCATTTGATACACCTGTGGCCATGGAAGAGATTCAAACACCTGATTCCCATCATTTGGATGGGTGAGCAAATACTTTTGGCAATATAGTGTATCCCCATTGCCTGTGATTAAGCCCTGGACAGTGACCAGAGAACATAAAGTTGTCTTGGATAGCAGCGTCTGTAAGAAGTTCCTCCAGGGAGCGTCTGGGCCGAGCTTCAGAGGAAGGGTGAGAGGTTTGGATGTGCTGCTGGAGCAGCACAGCCCTGGATCTGCCATCATTTGGAGGAGACCCTGGGTCTGATCCATGTGTGAAAATAAAGTCTTATGATCCCTGACCCACTTCGTCATAGTTTCACAAAGGTCCCACTGGCACGTCATAAAAACTTAAATACATCAGAAGCTGTAGGAACGGCAGCAGTGAGACTCTGACTCACAGCTTGGTGCCTTGCTGAAGTCAAAGACTCCCCCACTCACAGATGGATAGAGATCTGACACTGGACCTAGATAAAGGATGCTGTTTCCAGCCCTCCAGTGTTTTCTCTCAGCCAGGTGTGTGGTAGGCGGTATAATCAGCATCTGTTTCTGGCTCTGCGGTTAAAACTGAGACAGATGCCAACATCTGGCTGAGTTTGGAGATTCTACTTAGACCATCCACAGCTATCTGGTCCAGGTTGAGGTTCTGGAAAACCAATTGGGGAGTGGCCTTTGTTTCTCCCTCCCTCTCACCACCTTTCCTTCAGATGTCAACAAGGACTCTAAATAAATAGATAAATTAACAAGATGTCAGCAGATATGAATCCCAGACAAACTTCAAACCATCCAGAGATTCACTAGAACAGGGGTGTCAGAATGGTTCCAGAAAGGGTGTGTGGTTTTCACACAGTTTTCATTCCAACCAAGCAGTAGCACCCCAGACTCCACTCATCTCATCAAGTCTTCAGATTAAGACTGAACTCACTTGATGAGATGAGTGAAGTCTGGGGTGCTACTGCTTGGTTGGAATGAAAACCTGCAGTCACACGGCTCTTTCTGGAACAACTTTGACACCCCTGCACTAGAAGGTCAAAAATCCAGTTCTAGAAAGTAAAAATGATCAAATCTGTTTAACGAACTGTGCTAAAACTGGACTTATTCAGATTATAATGATGGGAAATAATAATCTTTCTTATTAAAATGGTATTTAACTGGATTAAAGTGAAATGTGTTGAAGTGTAATTGGATTGAACTGAACTGAATCTTTAAAGCTTCATCAGATCGGCACCAAAGACTGTAAATAATATGGTTGCAGTATCCGGTCAGAGACGTCGGGTTGAAGGTCACTTTTTAAAAAAAAAACATATTTTAGTAGTTGTATTTATGTAGGATGGAAAAAGACGCAGCTTTAATAATCTACCAGCAAACCAAACACGCTGTCCTGTCTGTGCCGTCATCCTTTTACTGGCGCGTGCATTAAGCTACCCGAAAAATGAAATTACTGTTTCACAAAATATGAACATACGCAAAATAATCTGGTCAGCAGTGAAAACAAATGAATCTGCCCACGCAGCGCTGAACATGCTCAGTGTATCAGACACTTTTCTTCTCTATCGTCGGCCTACCTGGCTGGAGAAGTGATCAAAGCGCAGCATGACAGGGTCGGAGTGGACAAATAAGCTTTTGCTCGTTTATTATTCACTTTAAATGCCAGAACTGCAGCAACAGCGCAACAGAGACGCTCCGCTGTGAGACATTCGTGGGACAGTGCGCCAGGAGGGAAGTTCAGCGCTCCACGGCACGTCCACACTCAGTGATATTCTTTGTTTGTAATTGATTCCGTTTTTAATGTTTAAAACTGTGATTGCTGATTCAATAGGGCTGTATCATGCTCTGCTGCACAATAGCGGCACGTGAGCATTAAGTGCAGTTATTAACACTGATTGGCTGCGTAAAGGTTTGTGAGACGCATCGTAGCATGCTGGACAGTTACTCGACGTTTCACTGCAGTTACCTGCTTGTTGCACCTGACACTCAATGGGCTGCTTTGCAAAACGGTAAAATATAAATTATGTCTTTATTTTAATAGTTGAATTGGATTTTATTTCACGTGCTGCATTTGCAGTGCTCGGAGAACTCGGGAAAAGTGCGCAACTGTACATGAATCCCTCAGAGGGATCATCATAATCCTCAAATTTAGAATAAGATAAGAAACTTTATTGTCTCTCAAGGGGACATTTGTCTTGGTCTTTTAGAATCACATTATTAAAGTGAACCAACCAAAATACAATACACTTTAGTAGAATAGTCATTAACTCATTTTCCAATGCCAGGGAGCCGCAACAGAGGGACTAAAGAGCCGCATGCGGCTCCGGAGCCGCGGGTTGCCGACCCCTGCACTAACCGAACTAACTCTAAAGTAACAGGAGCTAACGAAGATTAGCCTCCTAAGCTGTGACATAAGGGCAAGGCATGTTTGGACCTGCTGTTAGCTGCTAATAGCCACCATTTTGCTACTCTGCTATAGACTGAGACCTTACTGAGAGCAAGCAAGGAGCTAACTGTTAGCCGCCGGCCAGCAGGCCGACATCTGGTCTGCCCCCTGTCAGTCAAAAGGATATGCCCCTAATCATGTGTCATTTCAAGATTAAATTACTTCTAAATGGATGAGTTATAAAATAAAATAAAAAATCACTCCCCTCACAGTTGACATGAAGGTAAACTTGACCTATCAAACCTTAAAGGATTTTTTGAACCAGGCTGTAAACATGTTTATTTCTGCTGTGAAGTTGGTCTTTTTAACATGGGAGTCTGTGGGGATTTGCTGTGTTTTGGAAAAAAGCCCTTAGCGGATAAAGAAAGAACTACAATTAATAAACTGAACTTTCCGGCTTCTCACTTTCCCAGCGGAGTTTGCCCCTTGATTGGCACAGTCTAAATCAGGGATGCCCAAGTCCAGTCCTCGAGAGCTACTATCCTGCAATTTTTAGAATATACCCGCCCCAACACACCTGAATGGCTAATTACATCATGTGCATGTCATTCAGCTCTGCAGAGGCTGGCAATGAGCCATTCATTTGATTCAAGTGTGTTGGAGGAAGGATGCAACTAAAATGTGCAGATCGTAGCTCTGGAGGACTGGACTTGGGCACCCCTGGTCTAAATCATGTCTAGAAAAATCTGGTGTTGTGTTATACATGGATAGAAAGTCTGTACAGCCAGACAGAACTGGTGAGAATAAAGTTTCTGTTGAATGGACAAAGCTATATGTCAGCGTTCCCCCAAAATGTACCAAAGCTCCCTTTAATATTCTCCTTCAGGTTTCATAATAGACGATAAAATTCTTATTTTTCCTATTCTTCTTCTTATCATTATTAGTTTAAGGTGACAGCTACAAGTTTGATTCCTTCCTGCCAGTAGGTTTTGCTAACACTTGCTTACTCAATGAGCATTAGCAACATTAAAGGAATAGTTCACCCACAGAATGATGTAACTTTATTTTCCACTTACCCTCATGGTGAGCAAGACTCTGGAGCACTTTTTTAATATGTCAAATGCAGCCGGGGATCAGGAAGGCTTCTCATTTCCCCCCAACTTTCCTATATAGTGGAGTTCGCCGGGGCTGGGGCCAAAAAGGTCCATAAAAGTCCACAAAAACTTGTCAAAATTCCTCCATACTGTGTCCTGAGTGGGTAGTGCCCAGAATTTACTCAAAGCGACATCATTTAGTAGATTTTTAGAGCCTAAACAGTAGTACATCTTACTTTCATGAAGCGCGCATCTGCGTGTTCACGTAACTACAGAAGCCTCGGCGTTCAGAGCCTACTCTCCCGATAATACAAGTGTAGGAGAAAAAAGTCACCGTTTACATTGTGCTTAAAGCGACAGAGCTGCAGACAAACCGGGACAAAAACAAGAGGGTCCAAGAGGGATGGATATTGATTTAAAACAAAGCAAGAAAGAAAAAGAGAACGTGCGATCTCGTCTGCCGCGGCTTACGTAGTTTTGTGAACGTGCATCGGCGTGCTTGCTAGAGATGCGATGTAGTACTGTTTGGGCTCTAAAAATATACTAAATGACGCCGTTTCGAGTAAATTATGGACGCTACCCACTCAGGACACTTGGATTACATTGGACGAGCAGCATGGAGGAATATTGACAAGTTTTTGTGGACTTTTGTGGACCTTTAAGGCTCAGGCTTCGGCAAACAAACAAATTATATGAAAGTTGGGGGAAAACAAGAAGCCTTCCTGATCGCCGGCTGCATTTGAGATTTTAAAAAAGTCTTGCTCACCATGACGGTAAGTGGAAAATAAAGTTAAATCATTCTGTGGGTGTACTATTCCTTTAATTCCCAACACCAATTTTCTTTATTTTTGTGTTTAGATGAGGTAAATTAAAAGGAGCACTAAGAACATATCTGCGTCAGGGACCCTGGCTCGGACACTGATCCACCTTCTGCATAAACCTGCTCCCTGAACTCAAGTTTAGAGAGTTTTTCCCAGAGGAAAATTTTACTTCTCAAAGCTTTTCTTTTGCATCTCAGGAGACAAAAAGGAGATCTCATCCCAGCCTCATTCAGGTTTCAAATCGTTCTTCATCATCTTATTTGAGACTTGATGCAGACATCTTGAGAATGGGATCTATGCAAGACTCCACTACTTCCTGAACTTAAGGTAGCTCCTTCATTTCCTGTCTTTCATTACTGGATGAACTGATTAATCCAGGTGTGTCTGGCCAGTTACTGAGATCAGGCACACCTGGATTAATCAGTTCGTCCACTAATGAAAGACAAGAAAAAAGGAGCTACCTTAAGCTCATGAAGTAGTGGAGCTGTGCATAGAGCCCATTATTTGAGAAATGACTGAGATCTCCTTTGGAACTGGAAGTGAGACTAGGCTGAGATTTTGTGAAACTTTTCCATCTGGAGTTGAGGTTGAGAAACAGGAGAAATCAGCCGTTGTCCCATTTAGCTCTCACATTTATGTAGGAGAAGTAAATGAGACCTTTATGAGATCTCCTTTGCAAACTTTTTTTCTTCTGGGTTGTTTAGCATCCATGATGTCTACGTCACTCCAGGAAAACACCAGTAAACGGGTTGCGTTATTTACCCAGCCAGCTGTGGTGTGTGTTTATGTGTGTGTGCATGGCTGTGGGCCTGTTTTCATTTCTAAGTGTCTGGTATTTGTTTTTCTAGGTGGTGTGTGTGGTTCATAACTTCAAAGGCAAGTTGCTGCTGAGTGAGGAGTCATCAGCGGAGCAGCCGCCCACCACAACCATGCTGAACGTCGGCCGAGTGGAGAGTCCTCTGGAGAAGTACATCGCCTCACAGGTTGGGATGACGCACACACACCGTAGATATGACACCTCCCGTTTCATGGGGGAAATGTGTTTGGGTATGGGAAAGAAACTCACAGTTTTTATTTGTACTTTTCAGAAATACAAACAGCAGAACATGCAATAATGTGACCGTATTCTATCCATGAACATGTAGAGATGAGGAAATGCTCATGTCAGTGTTGGTGCATGCTGCAGGAGACAGACGATGAAGACGAGGAGTCTGGCTTCATTAAGGAGTGTCTCCAAGCCTTCCTGCACTGGCTTCGGGGTCTCAGCTGGTTCCAGCATCTACGAAATAAAAGGCAACCGGCTGTGAAGTGGTTTGATACCAAATCTCTGGACTTAACCTCAGACTTCTTCCTGCTGCAGTCAGCTGGGCTTGAGGCCAGAGTCATGGTTCCCATGACGACGTGTTGGTTTGTGTGCATGGACATGGAAACCATGACTTCAAGCCTACTAATTTATCTCTTGTTCAGCCTCGCTGCAGCTTCCAACCCTGATGCAGGTGCACGAGTAAATGCTGCGTTTGCTCTCCAGGTGATCGTCGTAGTTTATGCATACGTCACTCATGCGTGCTCCAACTGCCCTCTACAGTCAGAAAGCTTTGGAAGTCCATTGAATTAGAACAGAGACTGGTCTTTACGGAGTTAATTACAACAATACCGGACAGCTGCTGCGTTTGACTGTTCCTGTTGATGAGGGGAGAACTCTCCTAGATGGGAATCAGTTTTCATTGGATTCCTGTAAAGAAACACCAGTGATTGGCCTGGATTTGTGCATCACCGTGTAAAACTGGACACCTTCACAACACCTGCTCTGCAGCCTCCTGTTGGCGTCTGATGACCGCAAAGACCTGGACTATGTGTGGAAATAAGAGGGAAGATGAGAGACAACGGCTCCAGTAGCAGGCAGCACCGAGCTGATTGCTGGGGAATTGTGAAAGTAAGCACCGGTGTTCTGTCAGTTTAACATACATCGTCAAATCAGTATATGTAGACCATGTTTAACTGTGGTAAGCTGAGGGTCCCGTCTGGGTTGTTACAGTTCCCATGTATTAGCAAAGAATAAAAATCCTTTAAACATCCTCCAGACTGTGCTAGCGGGGAACTTGCAGTGGTTGCTGGCGAACATTTCCTTTTTTTTAAGGGTTGCATTTGTGGAAGACATGGCTTACGTTTTCACACACAGTAAACGTGGTTGGCGCCGTGTTTACCTTAAAGGATAACTTTCTTTATTTTCAACCCGGACCTTATTTCTACACACTCAAAAATAGAGGTACAAGACAGGAACATTTCTGTACCTGTCGGTACATTTTTTACAAATGCTCTCTCAAAAGTACAAAATTGGTCTCTATGAGGCCAGAAGTACCTATATACTATGAAAAAGGGTCCAAAGTAATATAAGTACAAATTTGTACCACTTCAACCCTATGGGTACCCGCAGCATTGAAAAATGTTTGTAGCTTGTGCAATATCTATAAATAGCAGTCATTTACTGTTAGCATCTTTGATTGTTGTCATAATCTCTATTTTATTTACTTTTATTCATCATTTTTAATTGGTTTAATTGTACTTTATTAACTCATACAGCTTGATAAGGTACAAAAATAGACCAGGACCGAAGGTACAGAAAAGTCTTTCAAAAAGGAACACCCCCAGCGACAAGCTTTGTACCCTTTTAAGTACAAATTGGTACCTCTATTTTTGAGTGTGTAGGAGTTCATACGGGCATTTATTCACCGGTAACATTTCTGCATCACTTTGATTCCTTTGAAAGATATTATATTGAGTCGCCCTTCGGTGAACATCCAGTATAACGGGAGAGACGGGGCAGCCTCTCTATAAGACATTATCTGCAGCAAAACTCCTTCATTTTACCAATACTTGAAGTAGAATGAGCACACGAATGAGTACTATTGTCCTGTGAGTTCAGAGTTTTTGCAAATTGTGTTGTTGTTGTCTGGGTAGCGAGCTGCTCTTCTCAGCTGTGCTACGGAAGCGCGCATCGTGAACACGCGGCCCCCAAAAAGTGTGTAGAACTACCTGATAACTCACGGAAAGCTAAATCTGGACTCAGGACAAAAGTACTCGTTCGCTCATTCATTCTACTGAAAGTATTGGCGAAAATCAAGGAGTTTTGCTGCAGATAATGTCTTATAGTGACTACCCCGTCTCCGCCATTATACAATGTTCACTGAAGGACGACTCAACGTAATATCTTCCGAAGGACTCAAAGTGATGTATAAATTTTACCGGTGAGTAAATGCACGTATAAACTCTTTGAAATAAGGTCCAGGTTGAAATAAAAGAAAGTTTCCTTTAATTCCCACCGATCAACTCGTGTTGCTTCCTACATCTTCCCTTTATTTCCACATATAGTCCAGGTCTTTATGGTATTCAGACGCCAGCAGGAGGCTGCAGAGTGGGTGTTGTGGTGAAGGTGTCCAGTTACCAGGCCGATTGCTGGTGTTTCTTCACCAGTAAAAGCATTCATTCATTCATTTTCTGCACCGCTTATCCAGTTCAGGGTCACAGGGGTTGCTGGAACCTATCCCAGCTTTTATCAGGCGAGAGGCAGGTACACCTAGACAGGTCGCCAGTCTGTCGCAGGACCAACACAGAGAGACAGACAACCATTCACGCTCACGTTCACTCCTAGTGACCAGTTAACCTAACATCATGTGTTTGGATGGTTGGAAGAAGCCGGAGTCCCCGGAGAGAACCCACGCATACACGGGGAGAACATACAAACTCCACACAAGAAGGCCACTGTTGGAATTGTTCAAACCCCGCCCCAGCCGAGACACGAACTAGCTACCTTCTTTCTATGAGGCTGCGGTGCTCACCACGCCATGGTGCATCCCAGTATAACCAATAAAACTTATTCCCCGTCTAGGAGAGTTCTCCCTTCGTCATCTGGAACAGTCAAACACAGCAGCTGTCTGCCGTCGCTGTAATTAACTCCATAAAGACCAGTCTCTATTCTGTTGCTATGGACTTCCAAAGCTCTATGACCGTTGAGGGCAGTTGGAACATGCGCGAGTCACGTATGCATAAATCATGAAAAGGATCCATTGGGTGATACATTTTTGGGCTTGACCTGTGTGGATTGGTACACATGAACAATTTCATCCTAACACATCACTTGGACAAAGACTGTATGAGCAGCACCTCTGGAGGAGGGTGGTGGTGTCAGCTGTCAGCGTGTTGGGTCCTGCAGATGCAGATCTTTGGGTTTGTTGTGATCCTGCTTATCTGATCTATGATCAGATTCACTTTCAGTTCAGGTTTAGTAACATTTTGGGATGAAATAAATCAATGTCTTAATAGGGATGCATACCGAGTACTGGTAATGTTTGGTACCGGTTCCAAATCTTAACAATACCAGGTTACCGTTAAGATTCTGGACAAACAATACTGTTATCTATACTTTTTTAACGCCTACCTAACCTTGTGTAATCATTACACCATCACGTAATCATGGTGATGGAGTAGGACAGATACACCTCCCTTATTATTACAACTGTCCTTCACCAACCTTTATGTCCAGGCCCCTCAATGCCATCTAAACAAGTCTTTAACATCTTTTAATGTCTTAATTATCTACTCTAAATTACATTATAGTATCAATAAGGGTATCGATAAATACCGGTACTGATAAGGAGTACCAATATTGACCCAGACCGGGAGCTGGATGGAAGCAGCTTGTAGAAATATTTATAAAGTTTTTCACAATAGTGTAGATCAATGGTGTTCAAACTGGGGGTCGGGACCCCTATGTGGGTTGAAGGATCATTTCAGATCATTGTAAATAAGAAACAAAACATAGAGCCTACATTTATCAAATAAATTTGGGATTATTGGGGCTAGCAATATCAGCACATTATTACAAAGAGGTTAATCTGGGAGATTAACACATTTATTTCTTCATTATTTGCAATAATAACTAAGATATTACTAATATCATGATCAAAATCCCAGTTTATCATTATCTCAGCGACAGAAGCTGATTTTGGGCATGTAGGTGTCACAGCAGTGAACCAAACCCACCAGAAAACATTGATCCTCCTTATTTATGAAGTTTCTGATAGTTTTGTCTTACATGTAAAATTTTATCATTGAGAGTCCACAAACAAAGTTATAACAGCTGCTGTTCTAAAAATACCAATTCTGCCCCATTTTGGTGAGAAAAGCTGAATTTAGGAATTCAGCTTATTGATGAAGATTCGGACCGTTTCCAGCCTCACATGAAGAGGATGGTCACAGGATGACCCGGTAGATGTATCACACAATAAACCACTCAGTTTTTGGGGGGTCAGGAACACCAAGTATCTTATCGGGGGGCTCAAAAAGTTTGAAAACCACTGCTGTAGATGAAAAGTATTTTTGTTTGGAGGACTTGAATACTAAAAAGCAAACTGAAAGGTTTAATCTATTTTTCTTTTCTCCTGGAATGAATTCCTCAGAAACACAGTGGTTACAAAGTGTGTTTTCATAGATGGATTTACAGCCGAGCCGTCTTTGTGTTTGAACAGCATGAAGGATTAAAGAACCACCAGGCTGAAGAAAATTCAGCCAAAAGGAATTGATTAAAACAACCTCAAATGGCTTTTTATTTTTCTTTTCTCTTTATAAACTTATTCTGTGCCCACACAAATCATCCAGCTTTCTGAAAGCTGACTGAAAGCTGGATCCTCTTCTAGAGATGCTGCCAGTAAAGATCAGAAAGACCATCACGGGAAGGGGGGGTATAAATCAATGTAATTACCACAATAACTGTGTAATAAGATTATTTTCTGGTAGTTACACTGTACACTAGAACTTAGTTAACAAGATAATAAGGGACTGTAACAATGAGAGGGAAAATTATTTAAAGAGGTGAAATTATTTGGTAGTTGTATGGTAATATTGTAGTAATTATGTGGTAATTCACTAGAAATGTCTGCAAAAGGTAAATACAGGATGATTTATTATGATGACAGACATGTTATATAACCCCTTAATAAATAACTAGTTTCTATGTAATAACCTGAAAAGGGGTCAATTAAATATTTCCCTTTTATTTCAAGGTAATTATATATTAAATCACACATCAACATGTAAAACAAGAACCTGAAAACCTCTCAAGTAATTTCTTTCTAATAATCATGAATAAGGGCTATTTATATTTATAAATATTTTATTATTTACAATTACAATTCATTTATATATTTTAAATGATATACTTAATTATTTATGCTGTTTTATTTATTAAAGTATATATATATATATATATATATATATATATATATATATATATATATATATATATATATATATTCAGGTTTGTTTATATATGCATACTTCTATGTGTAAAGCATATTCAGTCATTTATTGTGTCATACATAGAAATATAGTTAATTTAGGTATTTTATATCTCTAATTTACTATTTCTATTGTTTATATGTTGTGTATACATACATGTGTATTTCCACTTTCATTCTATACTAATAATATATACATATATTTATTTGTAGCTTTTATGTCTTGATCTTTATTTCTACCACTATAGCCTTAAATGGTAATACCAACATTTTCTCTTTTCCTTTTGTATTCTTTCTCTCCTTCTCTGAAGGAACTTCCTGTCGGGATAAATAAAGTTGTCTGAAGTCTGAAATCAGGGCTGTAAAATGATCCATTACATGTTTCAGTGGTATTATATGGTAATAAAACATTAAACCGCACATCATCATGTATAACACCTGGAAACATCCCAAGTCGTTTCTGTTTAATAACCATGAACAAGGAGAAAACAAGGATTACATTATGATATCCCCAGTGTAACTACCAGAAAATAACCTGGGTTATTACTTTGGTAATTACTTGATATTATAAGTTAATAACTTGGCTGTTACCTCGGTACTACTATCTTGTCACCACACTATTATCATGTTATTTCCGTGCCGTAATGTAAAGTGCTACCCAGGTGTCTTCCTCACCTGTTCAGAGTTGCCCATCTGTCCATCAGCAGACTGGTTGGTAGACAAGTCTGCTTGTTCAAGATCAGCAGTTACAGTCGTCCTCAAAATTATTTATACCCTCCAATTAAAGAGGCAAAAAAAATCATCTGTCAGTGAAATAAGTTGAAACTAACTTACTGGCTGCCATTCATGTCTATAAACGTTAATTGCGGGTCTTAATGGGGGGAGGGGGGCTGCAGGACTCTCTGGTGGAGCTTGTCAGAGAGAACCAATGGTTGATCGTCTTTATTTCTGTAATTCTCACTCGATCCAGTAGATGGCAGCATCAGACAAGCTTAAAAATATGTTTTGGTCAACCAGGAAGTCGTGTTGTGGTCAAACTTTGGGTCAAAATGGTTTCAGGAAGTGTGTTCGATTCTCTCGCAGGGGAGAGAGAAAATAGCGAAGCGCTCGTAATCGAAGCAGTTCAGGCAGCGGACGTTTAAGAAAAGTTTGTATCAAAACTGATCGGTGACAGACAGTCACATGATTGATCAAAAATATGATTAATAGATTGAACTACCACGTCGAAGTGTGACAGCTGAAAGTACGAGGAAAGGAATGAGAGAGGGAGGAAAGGAGGGACATAAAGACAGACGTTTCTGTCAAATCTCATGTTGTGAAACAAACTGTTGTGGCTTATACAGCTGGTGAATAATTATTTTGCCATCAAAAGTCTTTTCTCAGTGTTGATTTTGTTGTTTCATAGAAGTGAACAGCTGTTCAGATGTTGGAGGTGTCAGTAAAGTAAAAAACTTTTCCACTTGCTGCATAAAAAGCTTGTTTTCTCAGCTTTTTGGTGAAAAGCAGGCATTTTTGCTGCAACTACCCCATGTTCGACTGCAGATTACTAAAGAACGGAAAAAACGAGAAACAAACTTTTTTCTTCTGAAGAAAGAACAGAGTCTAAGCTTTCCTTTGGTAGATTTGGTGTTTGTATAGGCATAGTACATAATGTTCTGTGGCTCTCTTAAAATCAGTGAAAATACTTAAAATCATTGGCAATATGGAGCGCTCTGCTCTGAAAACGTCTGGCAGTCAATGAGTTAATTCTATGAAAATCATGATTGTAAGTGTCAAAAAATAAAACAAATAAATATGATGGAGCTCCGAAGCAAAAGTTATGTTGAGCAACACTTTGATGAAATCAATGCAATCAGGTGTTTTCTCTAATGTTCAAAAAGACGTCTTTGGTCCACTGTTCATGAGAAAGGTGCTCTAATGTGTCTGGGACAGTGTTATTTACTTGTTTTTTCTTATTATTATTTCCAACCACAATTCAAAAGCAACAATTTATTTCACTGAATTATAATTTTGTAAATTTTTATTTATTGTAAGTTTCTTTAGTTTCTTATTTGAATTACTATTGTGAATTTAGCTTTTTGTTTAATTGGAGGGTCTGAATAATTTTGAGGATGACTGTATAGATGGGATCTTTCCAGCAGCCCTGCATTAAGCACTGGTCGACAGACCTGTCTATCCATCACTTAACCGATCATTTGGCCTCCTCATGTGAACTTGACGAGACGAAGATGGATCATTGGCACAAACGGTTCAAATGCTCTTACATATTCACTTAAAGAAAATCAACCAGTTTCTAACATTTTGAGCACAAAGAAGTGAGTCTGAAGGTTGTCCAGAGAGTTTGGTGTGTGTTGAAGTGTTTTCCTGCTTCTTCTGTGATCTTTAAATACCAACTGCAGCGTCGGCGTTTCTGCTAACTTCCTCTCTCTCTGCTTAAAAGAATCACATTTAGCTGCTAACTGTATGACATACAGGCCAAGTCTGATGATTCACTTCACAGCTTCCTGCTTCGCTCATTTCCCTTAAAAAAGGCAGAAAATCTCACACTTTAACCTCAGCTGTGACGGCTCGGAGGAAAAAGTGCCTGCTCTAAAAATAGGAGCGCCTAAAGACACTTTTAAGTTGAACATGCCACAGTGAAGAAAATGTCATGGCAGGAAGCAGAAATCTACCACGTGGATGAGTTGGGATGCTGCATGAGAGAATCAGGGATCTGAGGGTCATTTACAGCCTCAGACAGAGCAAATGAAGACGACCCGTTAGGGTTTTATCATTAGCATTTTTTCAGCTGGTGATTCAGGCTACAAAAACACTTAAAAAGGTTGGAAAGGAGGAGTATTTAGAGAGGAAGTCAGACGTTTATGTTTGACGTGAGGATGCAAGATGCAGGTTTCTACTTTACCTCACTTACCCTCTCGTTCCCACTCTTTACTAGAAGTTGTTTTCCAGGACTTTCCAGGACATTTTCAGGACTTTTCCAGCTGCTACAGTAGAATTCAAGTTATAACAATGTAGACCCCCCCAGGCTTTTGGAGAAGTGTTTTACAATTGTAGCATATATTTTTTTACAGCGATGAAGTAGCAATGAAGCAGAGACGAAATGTGACAAAACAGCAAGATAGCAGCGACAAAGCTGCGATGTAACGGCGATGTAGCGGTGTCAAAGCAGCGTCGAAGCTGCGATGTAATGGCAATGAAACGGCGATGAAGCTGCGATGAAACAGTGACAAAATGGTGACGTAGCGGCAACGAAACGGCGATGAAAAGAGACGAAGCTGCAACAAATTTGCAACGAAACTGCGAAGTAGTGGCGAAGTAGTGGCGACGAAACAACAACAAAGCGGCAACGAAATGGCGATGAAATGATGACAAAATAGTGGCGAAACAGCAATGTAGCGGTGACGAGACTGCGACAAAGTGGCGACAAAGTGGTGACGAGGGGGAGGAAAAAATCTTTTTCCAGGACAACTCGAGCTTATCCAGGAGCTTTTTCTCATTTTCCATGTGTTTTCCATGACGTGGAAAATGTTCAATCATTTTCCAGGTTTTCCAGGACGCGTGGGAATCCGGTTTTACTCCGTAGAAGGTTTCAGCTGTCTTACTTTTCTGATCATGTTTGTTAATTTCACAATGAATTTTCATCTCTGACGAATGTTTTTCAGAAGTCTTTGAGCTCCACGTAGGCAGAGGACCCAAAACCCTCCAGCCAGGTTCAGAGAATCCTCCAGTCCTTAAATCTTTAATGGTTTGATGTTAAACAGGTGATGGATGGAGGAGACTCAGGATGTGGCCTCTGTCACTGTAAAGGAGCTGAGTTAGGACCTCCCCAGATGGTTCATGGAAAAGAAACTACTGTATGATATGAGGAGGGAGGAGACGGGAAAAAGATGAGAGAGAGGAGAAGGGTGGATGAGGGGGGCAGGATGGGTAGATGAATGGATAAATGATGGTGGGCGAGGGTGGGAGGATGGAAGAATGGATGAGACAGGGAATAAGGGGTGGGTGGGTGGATGTGGGATGTGCCGTATCGTATTGTTTCTATTGTATCAGGATAATACTGCTTTATTCTTTTATCAGTATTAAATGTAACATAGTGACATCATCACACCCCCACCAAGCGAGTGAACAAAGGAACATGGCAGGTCAAAGCAGAACAGCGGCTCAACTATCAAAGAACAGATTTATTCATGTAACAAACCGAACTACAAAAGTATTTAAACTTTAACCAGAATCTGCAGAGGCTTTATTCTGCTGTACGTCTTCTGTCCAGTCGGGCAAACGGAGGACGGAGTTTTACTGTGGATGTGACTTCTCATCAATATCATCTGTGATATTGTTACTGCAATAGTTTTAAATAATGTGATATGTTTTTTTGTGATATCGCCCATAACTCATCTCTAGTTTCTTTACAGTACAGACGCTTTTAGCCGATACAGGACCGCTATTCAAAAGGGTTTTTCCCTATTAAACAACTCTGTGAATGACATGCTTTATGAGCCAATGCAGGTAAAACAAATACACTGCCTGGCCAAAAAAAAGTCGCCACCTGGATTTAACAAGGCAAATAGGTACGAGCCTCCTATTGGATAATTACTGCATGGGCGATTATCTTTCAGCTGGCAACAAGTTATTTAACCCCAACTGGTGCAATGACTTGCTTCACATTTCCTAAACAACCATGTGGAAAGACACATCCATGGTCTTGGAAAAGATGTTAGTCTGTTTGAGAAGGGTCAAATCATTGGCATCAAGCAGAGAAAACATCTAAAGAGATGCAGAAACTACTAAAATTGGGTTAAGAACTGTCCAACGCATTATGAAAAACTGGAAGGATAGTGGGACCCATCATCTTCAAGGAAGAAATGTGGCTGGAAAAAGTTCCTGAATGATTGTGATCATTAGGATGATCTTTGGGTCAAAAGTTACACGGTGTACCTTTAAGACCATTTTCTATATTAATTAGAGGAAAAACACATTCATTTATCAAATACATATTTTATATTAAAAACTCATGTTGTCCACTACAGTGGACATGTAAGAAACTCCTTCACCAGTACATAGTAAAAAAAAATTGAGTTGAGTTTTTTTTTAATGGCTAAAAATGATTAAAAACATTTAGTTTAAAAAAATCCTAATGGAGGCTATCATAATCCGTGCACTGTAATACTGGCAGTATTAGAAAACATCCTCTAAAAAATAAAGATCGGACGATGTGGAAAGATTTGTTGTGATCATTTTTTTGCCACATTATCCTCATCCAGCCCCATGTGGAAAGATGGAGGGAATGATGGATAAGAGAGGGGAAAAGGGATGAACCAATAAGAGCCAAAGTTAATAAATAACTTGATTTCTTGTTGTAAAACATTTGAAATGAAAGTTTTAAATCAGTTTTAAACAAAGATAAAAATGTATCACAATCATTTATGGATTTTATGATGTAAAGATGAGTGAATATTAAAAAAATATATATAAATTTTCACTAAATTTTGTCTTGAGAGCCATAAAATAATACAAGAAACCACTAAACTACATCAATTAAGTTCAAGTCCTGTATTGCAAAACTGTAGGGACACCAAACAAAGAGTCTGAAGTATGAGAACAAATTCAGCGTTTATATAAATGGTGCAGGCTTATAAAAATCACAAAGTATTGCCACTGCAATTAAAACCGCATAAATTCAATTTATTGTTTTTATTGTGAGATGACAAATTATTACTGTGGGGAAATTCTTTGATGGTATATCGCACAGAAATCACCCATCTCTGTGATGAAAATGAAACAGGTTAGAATCATTGTAGCACCACATCATTAGTTTCCCAACTGTTTCAATAAAAAGGTTGAATGTCTTTTTGTCCTGTGGTGTGGTCACATCACTAAAGTCTGAGCACGAGTCCTCATCGACTCAACATCTGAAAAATAAGCGAGCAGCTCAAGATGAACACGTCTGATTACTGCAGAACATCTGCTTCCGAGATATTCTTGAGATGACTTGAGGGTGTTAATAAAACACTCCTTCATTTCCAAGGTTGACCCCTTTTTTTATTATAAGAAAACAGATAATTAGTGTCACATAACTGATGATCTCTCTGTAGTTATTCCCCTCCAGCACTGATGCGCCTGAATGACTGGACACAGTCAGCGATACGCTCCGTTACTGGATTATACAAACTATGACAAAGACTATTGTAGGAAAGAATCGTGTTCTCTGGGTTATTTTCATGCACCATAAGTCCTACAGCCTGGTATTTGATAAGGTATTAGTTAACTCCATTAAACAGTTAAAATCAGTCAGAAGAAAGATAAATCATCGATCTAAACGGACATTTTTCTGAACTCTCAGATTTTGTTGCTCATCACTGTAACATCATCTTTCTTTCCTGCGTCTCTTCTTATGTTTTTTTCCGTTCTGATCCAACATCTGCACGGTTGGAAAATTTAACCGTCTCCGCTAACGAGTCCAGCTCAATGATGCAGACAACACAGCTAGCGTTAGCAAGCTGGCGTTAGCAGGCTAGCGTTAGCAGGCTAGCATTTGCTGATGTTCCTAACATTGTGCGTCTTAAAACACACAAGCATCTGAAAATCGGGTCTGTACCCCCCCGTTTCCAGTGGAAAAACTGGGGACTGCCAAGAAAGGAGACACTTTCAAATGCTTTTTTGTTTTCAGCCACACAAAGTTAGGCACGTCATCGAGCTGGCTAACGCTAGCATGCTAACACCAGCTGTGTAGTCTGCCGGCTACAAACAGACGTGCTACGTTGTTTTATTATAAAGTTTTGCCCTTCACTGCGGCTAATCGATCGCTTTGATCCACTTCTTCCTTAGCATCACTTCAGTCGGAATCAATGAAAACTTAAGTAGGGTTGGCGTTTATCCGATTTACAAAGTGGAACAGAGCAGGGACAGCTATTGCTGAAATGGCCCGGAAGAGGAAACGCCTACATTCCGGAAAGTTCAGGAAAGCGTGATAATCCCCTATTGTTCAATGATCACGCTTCAGAAGCTTGGCCATTTTAAGAGTGCTGCATCCCTCTGCAAGATATGTCACTATTTTTGACTTTTCAGAGCCTGTCAAGTCCCTCTTCTGACCCATTTTGCCAAAGAAAAGGAAGTGCCTAATAATTATGTTTGCCTAATAAACCTGATATAGGGTGTTGATGTCATTAGACCACACCCCTTCTCATTACAGAGATGCACATCACCTGATATGCTTAATTGGTAGTAGGCTTTGGGCCTACACAGCTTGGAGTAAGACAACATGCATAAAGAGGATGATGTGGTCAAAATACTCATTTGCCTAATAATTCTGCACTCCCTGTACAATAGCACTTTGTCCTTGGCAGGACAGGGTTGTGCACATCGTAGCGTCCATCTATTTAATTGCCACGTGTATTGTTTACATTTTCATATTTTCTCACCACCTCCATCAGCTGTTTATAAAAACTATCCATTTAGCATTGCATCTGCAGAAATGCAGAAGGGACAACTCTCTGCTTCAAGCATCTCTGTGTTAACCCGAAAGCTCTGCTCGGCCAAAGGGTAGAGAACAACCTGCAAATGATGTCATTTGTTCTTGTGGCCCTGAGAACGAGAAGAAAGTTCTTCCTTCTTGCTGAGTATGTAACAAGCTTTAGTTGGTCCCTTTTTAACCCTGCAGTTTGACCCAGCCGCTTTTAGTGTGCAGAGAAGCCAGCCAAAACAAATTGTTCATTCATCCTAACTACAGCAGAAAAAGCTTCGGGTCTTGATAACACATCATTGCTAAAGTCAGCTTTAGTCTACTTTTAGAAAGAAAATGTAAAAGTATTTATGTGTTTCATAGTTTCTCTTTGTTCATAATCAATGTCCTGATCTATAGCTCATAATATGACCCATGCAGAACACGTACGGTACAAACAACTCAAGTTTTAAAGGTGATTTTTTATCAAACTGTGTGCTTTATCATGTATTTTTATGTTTGAATTTACGATGTGTTAATTTAAAAAACCCAGATATACAGATGTGGAAAAAAGGTGTTGGTACCCCTCAGTTAATGAAAGAAAACCAACAGTGGTCACAGAAATAACTTTAATATGACAAAAATAATAATAAATAAAAATTCTATAAAAATTAACCAATGAAAGTCAGCCATTGCTTTTCCACCATGCTTCAACAGAATTATTTTTAAAAATGAAATCATGAAACAGGCCTGGACAAAAATTATGGTACTCCTGACCAAAGGGACATGTTACATCAAGGTGTGTTCTCTAATTAGCATCATAGGTGTCAACAGTCTTGTAACCAGTGAGTCTTTATGTAGGGCTACAGTATGTTTGGTGACATGGTGTGCACCACCCTCAGCATGGACCAGAGGAAGCCAAGGAAAGAGTTGTCTCAAGAGATTGGAAAGGAAATTATAGACAAACATGTTAAAGGTAAAGGCTATAAGAGCATCTCTAAGCAGCTTGATGTTCCTGTGACTCCAGTTGCATATATTATTCAGAAACCTAAGATCCATGGGACTGTAGCCAACTTCCCTGGACGTGGCAGCAGGAGGAACATTGGTGTCAAATCAGAGAGATGGATAATACAAACGGTAACAAAAGAGCCCAGAAAAACTTCTATAGAGATTAAAGTTGAACTTCAAGCTCAAGAAACATCAGTATCAGATCATTACATCTGACCTTGTTTGAGCCAAAATGGACTTCATGAGAGACGACCAAGGAGGACACCACTGTTGAAAACGAACCATAACCAGACTGGAATTTATCAAACTACATGTTGACAACCACAAAGCTTCTGGGAGAATGTCCTGTGGACAGATGAGACAAAAATGCAATTTCTTGTCAAGACACAGCTCTATGTTCACTGATGGAAAAATGAAGCATATGAAGAAAAGAAGACTGTCCCGACTGTGGAACATGGAGGAGGTCTGTTATGTTCTGGGTTTCTTTGCCGCATTTGGCTCAGGGCGTCTTGAATCTGTGCAGGTACAATAAAATCTCTAGACTATCAAGGATTCTAGAGAGAAATGTGCTGCCCAGTGTCAGAAAGCTTGGTTTCAGTCGCAGGTCATGGGGCTTGCAACACGACAATGACCCAAAACACATAAAAACACCCAAGAATGGCTTAAAGGAAAACATTGTACGAATGTGAAGTGGCCTTCTATGAGCCCTGACCTAAATGCTATTGAGCGTATTTAGAAGGAGCTGAATCAGGAGCAGTTTGCTCATGAGGAGTGGACCAGAATACCTGCTGAGAGGTGCAGAAGTTTCACCAACAGTTACAGGAATCGTCTGATTGCAGTGATTGCCTCAAAAGGTTATAAAGTTAAAGGATAACTTCTCTTTTTTCAACTGGGACCTTATTTCTAGGACTTATACAGTAAAATTTCTGTATTACTTTGACTCTTTTTGAAAAATATTGCGTTGAGTCGCTCTTCGGCGTAATGGGAGACGGGGCAGCCTCTCTATAAGGCATTATCTGCTGCAAAACTACTTCATTTCATCAATACTTTAAGTATAAACTAACATATGAACGAGTACTATTGTCCTGTGAGTTCAGAGTTTTGCAAATGGTGTGGGGCTTTTTGTTGTCTGGGTAGCGAGCTGTACTACAGAAGCACGCATTGGAAACGCGTGGCCCCGAAAAGTGTGTACAACACAAGGTTATAATAGTTTGAGATTTTTTTTTATTAGTTTCAGTTTTTATTTAGTTTGACTTTTTGTTTTTTAATTCAGTTTGTTTTTTTGAGCAGATTTGCTTTGGGGGTGCTTCCTGTAAATCATAGGTGTTTGTCTGGTGTGATATTCAAAATCAACAGAAAGTCACTCGGAGTAAAACCAGTAGAGCAAAGTAAATAGATTAAATAGAAATAGATTTCATATCAACCCAAAAGGCTGATGTATTATATTAGTTTACAAAGACTAAAACTTAGGCTGTTTCTACAATAATTCTAGTTAATTTTAGTTAGCTTTGTAAGGACACAATACAGTTTCAGTTATCGTTTTGTAAAAAACTCTCATTTTTATTTTAATTTCAGTTAACAAAAATGTTTTTTCAATTTTAGTTTTCGTTTTTTTGTTGGTTTTAGTTAACTATAATTACCTTGGTGCAACACCTGATAACTAACGGAAAGCTAAATCTGGACTCACAGGACAATAGTACTTGTTTGTTCATTCATTCTACGTAAAGTATTGGTGAAAATCAAGAAGTTTTGCTGCAGATACAGTAATGTCTTCTAGAGAGGCTGCCCCATCTCCCCCATTATATGGATGTACGCTGAAGGGCGATTTAACATAATATCTTCTGAAGGAGTCAAAGTGATGCAGAAATTTTACCAATGAGTAAATGGGCGTATAAACTTCTAGAAATAAGGTCCAGGTTGAAAAAAAGAAAATGATCCTTTTAGGGAACCATCATTGAAATAATTCTGTTGAAGCTCAGTTGAAAAGCAATGTCTGACTTTCATTAGTTAATTTTCATAGAATTTTTATTTATTATTACTTTAACAGATTCAGGTTATTTCTGTGACCATTGTAAGTTTTTTTTTTTTCACTAACCAAGGGGTACCAACAACTTTTTCCACATCCGCGGAGAGGCCGGAGCCGTTCGGAGAATGTGGACTAAAACTCACTGAACAACACAGCAATGTAGTTGCTGCTCTGTGCAGGGCGGTGTATGTGGAATCTGGGGGTAAAACATGCATGGATTATTTTTAATCCATTGCTGGGTTAAAAAGGGACATACCCAGAAAATTGGGTTATTTTTTTGACCCAACTTTTGGTTGAATATTTGACCCAGAAGTTGGGTTATACTGACCACTACGTTGGGTTATTTTAACCCAGAAGTTAGAGCAACAACCCAAATGTCTGGGTTGAAATAACCCATAAATTAGTTGGCCCCAGTTTGGATCAGGAGTTTTTAGTGTGTAGCCCTCTAGGACTGGAGCTGGTGACCCCGGTCCAGGTATTCCCACAGTATTCCACTGTGGGGACACTGGATGCTGTCCTGGTTCAGAGTGACAGAGGTCATCGGTTTTTCGACTGGTTTTGTGGATCTCTGATGAAACCTCTCAGGCTGAACTCTTCCAGGTCCTCCTCTCACCTCCTCAGATCCAGAGTGAAACTTCGTCTCCGTCCTCCTGATGTTGCTTCTCTCTCTCGTCTCTCTGTAGAATCACATCGCCTTCGCTGAGGTCACATGACGTGGAGTCCGCCGTGTGGCAGACCCACTGGACGTCCACGCTCTTCACCGTCCAGTCCTACTGACAGGAGTGCAGATCTAAATCCGTCCTGTGTGTGTGTGTGTGTGTGTGTGTGATCTGCTGTATGTTGTCCTGTGTCGCCTCTGTTTATGTTTGCAGTTAATTGTACTCAAGGAAAAAAAGGGAGGGGTCAGAAAGACCCCAGGGACAAGTTGCTTCTGCTTTCTTCATCTATGCACTTCCTCTGAATCCTTGTCAGACCCCTAACGGGCTTTTCTGGAAAGGAAAACCCCATCGTGGACTCCTGGGAGGCCAGAAGAACAAGCAAAGACCTGGATCCATCATGTCACCGTTGGTCAAATATTATGTTCATCTGTGTGAAACAGCTCCAACACAACGATGTTCCAGTAACACGGTAGCAGCAAAAACTGTCACTCAAACAGCTGATCGTGTCTGTTTTGTCTTATTTATTAAGTTACTGGAGCTTTTTATAAGATTCAGGATCCTGAAGTCCAGGTTGAAATGTTCCAATGATGCTGAGCTGAAACCCATTAAACTCACGGAGGGGACACTTTGATAAAAGATAGATAAATACATCTTTTACTCACAAGATTAGAAATTCATTTATGGTTAAAGATGCTCCCAGTTTAAAGGCTCCAGAGACCAGTTCATGCTGGGTTAGGACCGCTTCATATGTGTGTCCCAGGAGACCAGATTAAGTGTTTTCTAGTTGTTAATTCATGCTGAGATGAGGCTAAGGTCGATACAAAGCTGTTAAATCCTTTCCCAGTGCCAGTAGTAGCATCTCAGAGAAAGTTTTCCCTCTAAGAGGAGAAGCTCCAGCAGCATGGAGGACGGGTCCAGGTTCTGGTAGACCGGGTCTGGGCTTCAAGTAGCAAATTCTGTAACCTGGAAACTTTTTTTTTTTTTTGTCATGTGTAATTTATTTATCTGTCTGGACATCTCATTGAAGATGTGGTGTGTGTGCGTGTGTGTGGGCGTGTCTTTATATCATTGTGTGGACCAAAAACTGACAAAACATAAACATTGTGGGGACATAGGGACATTTTGACTGATCCGCACAAAAAAAACAAAAACATTTTGGGCAGTCAAGATTTGGTTTTAGAGTTTAGGCTACAGTTAAGTTCGGGTTCAGGTTGGAACTAAGGTGCACGGGCCAACTGAACTGGAAAAGAGTGTGGTGAGATTTTTGGATAGGAATGGGTAAAGATCACAGGCAGAGGCACGGGTATGAGGGGGCAATCGCCTGGAGCTCAATGAAGAGTCCGTGGGGTTTAACCTATGACCATCAGGTTATAAGGGCAGTGATTTAAGCCAATCTGCCAATTGAGATGTTAAAAGCCAGAAGAAGGAATTAAATCGTAGTAAGAAAAAAAAACGTGAGTTGATGATAAAACCTGATACAAATTTGGAGCAATATATGTGTATATATTTTGGGTGAAGGATGACAAGATCTGGGATTGATCCCATGTACTATGAGATGTGAGAGAGATGATCTGGGAGGTAAGCCTACCTGGCTGGGTGGCAAAGGATGGAAGGGGACTGATAAGAAGAGAAAAAAAATCAAGGTTTGAGGTATGAACCCATGAGCAAAGGATTGTGGAGCATGTTTATCTGAGTAGGCCAATTAGGTAGTACAATTAGGTTAGGGTTAGATTTGGGCAATCAGTTGTGGTGGTTAGGGTAAGGGGTTAAGGAATGCATTATGTCAATGAGCGTCCTCACAAAGATAGAAAAACACAGCTGCGTGTGTCTGTGTGTATACAATCAACCAATGAAAATACTCTAAAATCTTGCTGTATTGTATAAAACTGTCAGAGGTTTCTATGGGCACCAGACAATCACCTCCTCCCATCCTTCCCTCCTCCTCCTTTGTCCTTGCTCTTCATCCTCAGGACCCAAAACTGATTTCATATTTCTTGCATCTCTCAGTGGATCATTTTTGTCTGAACTTGTGTTTTATATAATTTTGAATCGGGTTACAGAGTTGTATGAAACTGCTGTTCTGCCTCATGTTTTCTAAGGCATGTCCTGAAAGAGACATGTGATGTTGTCCCGCTGCTGATTCACTGATTTCTAGCTTGGACGGAGGATTTCAGCCTCATACGAAGCTGTTCGTTTAGTTTTTAGAACATTAATCTTGTTTGTTGTGACTCAGATTAAAGATGTATCTGTTCTAATCAAGCAGATGCAAAGTTTAATGAGTCATTACAATCATGAAAAGAGCAGAGAGCAACATGTTTATGGAAACGTGGTGCATTCACTTGGAAAAGAAAGAACAAAAAGCTTTTTTAAATTAATGATCATTTAAAAAAAAGATTAAAAATCTATTTTGATTTTCTGAATTGAGAATTTGTTTGAAAATGTTTTTCCTTTGTTTAACTGAATTAACATCATGTTGCAAACAAAACTAATCCTGTCTTCAGTTTTTCTGAATTAGTGGGATTATTTTACAGAAAATGGCTTTCAGTTATTCTCTTAAACACATTAACGTAATAATCCAAACGTCTGTAATCCAGTCCAGGGTTTACCCACTCACTTGGACTCAGAAATGCCATGTTTATGTTTATGTTTATGTTTACAGCGTGGTGAGGGTCACGTGGGAGTCACACGGGGCATCATGGTGGGCATCATAGTGGTGTCATGGTAGGGGTAGGGTGGGAGTCATGGTGGGGGTCACGTGGGAACCCACAGAGGGCATCATGGTGGGCTTCAAGGTGGGCGTCATGGTGGGGCATCATGGAAGGGGTCAGGTGGGAGTCACAGTGGGCATCGTAGTGGGCATCACAATGGGCGTCATGAAGGGGCATCATAGTGGGCGTCATGATGAGTGTCATGGAAGGGGTCAAGTGGGAGTCACAGTGGGCGTCATACAGTAGGTGGTGTCTCAATGGGCGTCTTGAGGGGGCATCATAGGTGGGTGTCATGGAAGGGGTCAGGTGGGAGTCACAGTTGGCGTGACAGGGGGCATTATGATGGGTGTCATGGTAGGGTTACATGAGAGTCACAGTGGGCATCATGGTGGTGTCATGATAGGGGTCAGGTGGGAATCATGGTGGGGGTCACGTGGAAGTCACAGTGGGCATCTTTGTGGTGGTGGGATTTCTATTGAACCAGTGGGTCAGACGGACTGGAGGTCCACCAGTGAGACATGATGGGACGAAATGAAATGAGTTAATTCATTTAAACAAACAGGGTTTTTATCCTGAGATTTTTCTCATTAAATCAGACAGACGTGAGTTCTCTCCTCATGTGAGTGCGCTACGCCTCTGTTCATGTCACCGTTACAGATGGAAGGAAGATATTCACCCTTAGATTCAGTGACTGAGGTCAAAGGAATGTCAGGAACCACGTCTCTGTCAGGAATCACCTGCTTTCCGTGAACTGAACATGTTTATTTTTGACGGGTCTCAGACCTGAGATGTGATCAGTTTGTGTGTGGAGGGTCTGAGTGATGGTTAGAGAATGTCCCGCAACTCCGACGTGTTTCCTTTTTCTCTCTTTACTGTAGAAACAGCCCTGACATCAGAACAATGGATTCAACCGCCACTTCTCATTTTCATGTTGTGGAAATTTCATTTGAGCTGTCTAAGACGTGTATCCCATCTAACCTTGTTTTAAATGACTCGTTTGGATGGTTTTATTTGTTTATATGCGTCTTTTTCCTCAGTTATGCCCGTTCCCCCCCGCCAACCCCCTTTCAGAGTTCCACCATTGCTCTGAGTGAAAGTCTTTGGCCCTCCATCCTCAGGTTTCTAAAAAATTAATGATTTTATACTTTATCTACTGAAGGACATCGACTGGAAACTACATTTCCCTGTTGCTATACTACGTGGAAGGGTCCGTTTCTTACAATTATGTGTCAGCATCATAGAAACCATTCAGCTGGTTACCACGGTGACAAGCTCAGCCCCTTTCTGGAACCACAATTTCTAGGTCGAGATGTCTGAGAGCTGATAATGTTTTACCCATTAGAAACCTGAATCAGAGGTAACAGCAGCCTTACAAACCACAAAAAAGCGTTACGTGACCGGTTCCCAGTCATGAATCACACCCCAGTCTGGATTATTCCAGCTGGACCACTCCGCCATCATCCCTGCCTGCCTCTCACTTTCATTCATTTTATTCACGATGCCTCATTTTACAAGAAAAAGGAACTTACCTGAAAAATTGCATATGTTTAACCCAACCATGTATTTTTAAATTTGACACAAGTAAAAGTATAAAAATAAGAAATCAGAAAACTGTGAAACCAGCTTAATATAAGTTAATATAAAATGGAAAAAATGCAATGATTTTGATATCTTATAAATATTCCATGGACAAGAAAAAATATTAAATACGTAAAATGTGACACTTTGTGTCCCTTCTTGGTCTTTGCGCCAACTTTTTCAGAAGTTTTGTTGCCATGACATTTGAGATCAGGGCTGCAACGATTAAGAGTTGGCAATGAAAATGGCCGACAACAAATTTAATTGTTTAATATTGTCTGCAAAATAAAAACTGGTCAGTTTTACCTGCACAATAGAGTACAGCGCCAAGCAAAAAAATATGGTGGTAGACAGGAGAAGAAACAGCGACCAAAGACGATGAAAGTCGGGGACCACATCATCGTAAACTTAGAAAATAAAATACGTACTCATTTGCCAAGCCGAACTTGTGTACCACAAAAGTACATATGCAGTGCTTCAATATTTAAAGAGGACACACGGCGGACATGAGGACATTGTAAGATAACATCAGTTGGTGTTTGTGATCCCTCACAGCAACCGAGTGCTTAATTGTATAATACTGTATAGCGAAAAAGATGGCCATCCTGCAGCCCCCCCCCAAACATAAGGCCGAAGAACTGTCAGAATCCTGTATGCCGAAGATCAGCTTTTTTCACAGATGATGCCAAATTAGGATTTTAAAAATGTCACCTGTAATAACATTGTTTCTGAACACCCGATGGGAGAAAAAAAACAACTAAATGTAGGGCTTTACAGATTTTATAAACTTCATAAATAAGGAGAATACAGGCTTTTAATTGGATTCAGTTTTCAACTGAATAAAACACCTACATTACGGGCCAAAAGTTTAGACATCTTCCCATAAAAGACGAAAATGTGTGTGCGAATATGTGGAATATGTGTGTGTATATATGTAATATATATATATATATATATATATGTATAATTAAAACAAGTAAACAAGTATGATGGGGCTCCTGAACCAAAATATTGTTGAGCAACATAAGGTGCTCTAATTCGTCTGGGACAGTTTTTTTTTTTTTTAATTATTATTTAAAAAAAAAAACAATTCAAAATAAATGTTTTATTTTGCTAAATTATAATTTGGTAAATTATTATTTATTATTACTTTTCAGTTTCTTGTTATTTTAATTACGATTGTGATTAATGGGAGTGTCTAAACTTTTGACCCATATTGTATCTATATCTATCTATATATATCACTCATCCCCTTTACTTAGAGCAATTTAAGAAATATGACATTTATAATCCGATTAGTCGATTAATCTATGTAATAGTCGATGACTAATCGACTATGGAAGCAATCGTGCAGCCCTGTTTGAGATGAAACTATTTTCCATGACGGTTAAATGTTTCACTTTCAGAATCTGTATAAAATATGGGTTTATGAGATATGAAAATCAGCTAAAATCCGTTTTGACATTTGTGGGTCTTTTCTTCTGACACTTCATGTTTAGTTTTAGTTTGTTTGTTTTTTAACACAAGATGTGTCATCAGGAAGGAATTTGGTCATCAGGATAATTCACTTTATGAGTTTCAGTACAAGAACATGTTTCCTCGTGTGGAAAACACGAAGACGACCACTTCATCTTTGAGTTTTATTTCTTCCACCACATTGTCCTCTGCTTCCCTGCACACGAATGTGTTTGTTGCATGCTATTTCCCTTTCATCTAGCTCCTCTTATTGCTCTCAGACATTTTCCTCAAAAGGAATAACAGTTCAAATCTGGCCAGATGTTTAAAAAAGGAAAACAGATTTTCTCTGTTTCATTTTAGGGAACAACAAAATATGACACTTCGTTTTCCTCAGGAGTCAGTGTGGACAAAACCAGAGCTAAAGAGCAATGGAGACAAAATAATAAAAAAAAAAACAGACATGATGTAATATAGATGAGCCTTGTAGGTGAGGAGATGCCGCCATCCTTCCTTGTTTCTGTTTTGTAGCAATAACATGTTGAAAATCACTCCTCTCAGACGAAATAAGGCAAACGATGAATTTATAAATGTTTATCCCCTTCAAATCTCTATTTTTCTAATAATAAATGCAGCACTTATTGTTGGAGTCCAGCAGCAGCAAGCTAAACAGCAGAGCAAGCTAATAGCAGAGCAAGCTAATAGCCAAGCAAGCTAACAGCAGAGCAAGCTAACAGCTGTAACTTCTCATCCAGCTGCGTGAAAACATCTCTCACAATATCCGTCAATCTCAATCATTACACCTGCTCAAATGTGTATCTGAGAGTAATTATGACTATTATTATCCTTGTATAAGTAAAGGAAAGAGAAGTGTAAAAATGTACATGTTGAAATATATACACATTACTGCTGTCTATTTTCTTAAGACTGTGCACTGTGTGAGCGTCGACGATAGATGTTTTATTCCTGTGATAACTGTAACTGATTCATCTCCTTTCAGTAAGATGATGTCATGTTTCACGTGGATCTGATTTTCAGCTGTATTTTATACTTCGTTTGGTGAATTGTGACCTTCATGTTTGTTACGTTGAGTCCCACTGCTTTGTACTCCACAAATTTCTTGTTTCCCATTCAGTTGTACATTTTTATATGAATGTGGTTGCTCTCCTCCTCACCAATTTCTTTTTGACAATCATATTTTCATTTTAATTCTCTTCTACTTGAGTTTAAATTGTGACCTTTTACACTGTTGAAAAAAAAAATTAAAGCCTTTGAATAAAAAAACATTTAAAAAGTACTGAAATGTTTGTCTCATTATTGAATTGAATGTAAAATCATGGTCTGAGCTGGTTTCTTCCACTTCCTTAGACTTGTAAAACATTATAAATATTCACAGCTTCATTCCTTCCAACTAAATGATTCACTTAACGACTGGAAAACTGAGAGGAAGGAGTTCATGAGTACATCCAAATACTTCAGATCAATCAATCAGCTTTATTTATAGGAGCCCTTACAGCACACAAGGTGCCCAAAGTGCGTTCCATAAAATCAACATTAGAGAGCGACTGAGAACGCCCGATCACTTCCAACGAGAGCTGGTTTGCTGATCTTAAAGCCCCGGTTGGGTTCCGAACATGCAAAAGTTCGGACATGTATGTAGGGGCATGAAAAACAAATTGTATAATTTCAAAATCAATCCTAGTAGAAACGAGAAGCCAATGGAGACAAAACGGAACCGGAGTGATACGCTGACGTCGGGTAGTGTTGGTCAGGAAGCAGGAAGCTGCATTCTGAACCAGCTGAAGATGGTTGATTGATGAAAAACTCCGACATAAAGGGCATTATAATCGTCAAGTTTTCAACTTAAAAACAGCACGAATAGCTTTTTCAAGATTACTACGATTTAAAAAAGGTTTTACCTTTGTCAAAAGACATCGTTGATAAAAGCTGCCCCTGACCCAAGGTTATGATAGTTTTGGATTTTTTAATTTCGTTTCAGTTATATTTTGTTTTTCCAATTCAGTTAGTTTCAGTTAGTTTTTCTAACAGGTTTGCTAGTTTCTATTAGTTTTTATTTTTTTGAAAATGCCTAATTTTAGTTTAGTTTTTTATTAGTTTTAGTGTTAGTTTTCTTTTTCTTCTTTTTTCAGAATTAATCATACATATTTGTCTGCTGACATTCAAAATCATCAGTCACTCTGAGTAAAACCAGTAGTACAAGGTAAATAAATTAAATAGAAATAGATTTCATATCAAAAGGCTTATGTATTAAACAAATTTACAAAGACTTATGGCGCATCCAGACCGCTTTGTCGGCGAGAAAAACGCCCTTGAAGCCCAAAGTTTGATGCTGGTTCACATAAAATCAGACACTGACATTTGAGACCAAAAAGCTGTTGGCACACGGTGAGAGCATCTAGAGTGTGGTGGTGGACCCGGTCGTTTTCCTTTGCCTGCGTCTCTGTATAATGGCGAATTAAACAGAGCAGCTGCTTGGCTTTGTTTGCTCCACAAGGCAAGAGTCAAGGGGCGGCTGTACACCACTGCATCCACGCTTTGCATTGCACTTGGTGATGTATGGATGGATGCAGCTGATCACCATGGAAACCCATTCCACGAAGCTCTGCGCACTGTTCTTGAGCTGATCTGAAGGCCACATGAAGTTCGGAGGTCTGTAGTGATTGACTGCAGAAAGTTGGTGACCTCTTCACACTATTCGCTACAGGACCTGCTGACTCCGCTCCATCAGTTTGCGTGGTCTGCTACTTCGTTGCTGAGTTGCTGTCGTTCCCAAACGCTTCCAGCTTCCAGTTGACTGTGGAATATTAAGGAGCGAGGAAATTTCACGACTGGATTTATTGCACAGGTGGCATCCTGTCACAGTTCCACGCTGGAATCCACTGAGCTCCTGAGAGCGACACATTCTTTCACTAATGTTTGTAGAAACAATCTGCATGCCGAGCTGCTTCATTTTATGCAGCTGTGGCCATGGAAGTGATTGGAACACCTGATTCCCAGAATTTGAATGGGTGAGCAAAAACTTTTGGTAATATACAGTAGTATAGCCCTACCACTCCCCCCCCTCCTCCCTCTCGGTCTGAACCAGAATCAGGACACTTCTCCACATGAACATGCAAATTGGTAAGGGCCAAGTGTTAGGGCTAAGGTGGGAATTGGAATTCACCCTTGATCCAACCCACTGGTTTCCCTCCCACAGTCATTACTTTATGAACTGGTTTCTATGGTTTTTAGAAACTGGACTGAACTGGATAATCTGTAAAACCTCCTTTAGGTGAATGTTACGTCCCAGCTCTGCTAGGGGTTGGGGATGCAAACAAAAAGACTGGTTTCAGATGGTAAAGGTGAAGTAAAGATGTTTTATTGTTCAGAGGTGAATTAAAACATTAACAAAAACCTAGAAAACTAACTGAAAATGAGATGGGGTTAGCAATGCTGCTCAAAGGAACAAATAAAGAGACAAAGACCAACACGAAAAGAGGAACCAAATGGGGAAAAACACAAACCTAGACTATGAACCAAAAAGGGAGCGAGCAGCACCATAAACTAAAACCTGTAACCAAAACTCAACTACAACAAAAGACCTCGCTATCCCAACTCCAAACTAACAGTGTAAGTCAAACACAAAAGGGAATCTAACAACTAAATCATAACCAAACTAAAACACCTGGAAATCAAAACTAAAGACAAATTTATTCAAACTAAAGTCAACAAAACATAAACTAAGGACAACTGTTGCCAGGGCAAGCGGTTGCCAATGATTGAGGGTGTGCTGGGTTCTTCTGTGGGAAGCAGTTCCAGATGTGTCCAATGAGTCGTTAGGTGGAGGGGGGAGGAGATGGTGTGATGCCAGACCAATCAGACAGGTGGGGTGAAACAGGATTTGCATGTAGAAATGAAAGACAAGGGGTTAATAACAGGCGGCTGTAACAGTGAATCTGTGGAGAATTAGTGCTGTGAAAATGAGGCTGAATTGAATCAAATCGCTAACTCAGTTTAAACATTTGCACTTTTCTGTTTGTCTGGTTCTATGTTTTAACTTTTGTTCTCGTTTATGAGCCCTCTTCCTTCTTGGCATTTCACCAACGCTCAGCTTTGCCTTCCCAGCTGCGTGTGATCTTAAGCGCTGATGTTTGTGATCACGATTTTGTTGATCCGTGTGTGGGTAGCTACCCAGTCTACTCATACACTGCTTACTTTTCCGTCTCCATCCGTTTTATCTTCTATTTTTAATGGCGACAGCTCTCTGCTTCCTTTGACATTTTGAAAAGAATATTGAAGTCAGACTGTGCACCCCCTTGGAGACAGTCAAATACAGTCTGGAAAAGACCGAGTTCAGTGACTAAAAAGGCTTTCAGAGCTCTTTGATGTCAAAGATACATGAAAGACTTGAAGCGAACTCTGAGCCTGAAAACAATGTCAAGCACGTTGTTGGGAGAAATGCTGTGAATTCACAGCTTAAAGAGCTCATCCTGAATGCCCTCAACACGTCACGGGAGACTTTTCTGATCAGAAAGGACAAAGCATGTCTGCATTTTCATCTTGACAGGCATCTGTGTGACATTCACACTACAGAGACTTCTGCAGCACACAACATTTTAAGCAGTCATTTTTCACAAGGAACTCGGTGCAATGTCACTCACTCTGACACCAACATGACGCCACGTCATTCAGGCTCTCCTCACAGCCTCAAACACAAATGTGGAACATTCATTGTCTGCAGGACACAGTCAGAAACAGGGTGACAGTTTGTCTCTTTAGAGAAAACCACATCATGCAGATGCAGATGGTACATAAATGAAATCAGTGTGACCTCATAACGCCAGGGACACACTTCAGACGGAAGCACGCCGAAGCGCAGCGCACCGATTTTCTCGTTGACACCGCTCCTGTTTCTGCCCACATCGGATGCGAACAGTTGGCAGCAGTCCTGCTTCTCTGCTGGACTTCTACAGCTGATAATTCCACAATGGCTGCATCTCCTGCTCTGCTTTCACAATATTCACAAGCAGAAGGCGACATTTCTGTGTGGGAATCCTTCCACTTGCATTTTCAATACAGATGAAGACATGATTGACATATAATTACAGATCTGGGCATGAAAAAGTTCCTCCTTTTTCTGTCAGAAGTGGTGCAGTAATAGTGCACCATTATTGCACTGTCACTGGCTGAACAATTTGTCCCGCAATTACGTCATCACGTACGGTGTCCAAAGTTGGAGTGTGGAAACGTCCTTGTTCTGGATATTCATTTATGCTCTGAAATCGTTTCCCCGGGCCACAGAGGTGTTTCTTGTGCGATTGAATTAGCAGACAAGTGGCTGGTAAGTGGCTGGCAGTCGGCTGAAAGGGGAACTTTTTCATGCCCGCACCTGTAGATCTCTTTAAAAGAGATTGGGTTTTAAAGCTTATCTGGGTGTTTTGACTTTGAAAATGGGTTTATTGTGATAGATTTGCCTCGTGTTCCTGCTTGTTTTCCTTAGCCTCGTGAGACCATCCTGATCTCGCGAGCTTCAGGTTTTCACTCGCAGATCAGTCTGGCTACTTTCCGTTGAAGAGAATTTGGAGCAGTTCACCAAACGAACGTCCAATCAGCGTTGGCTTTGAGGCGGGTTGAGGTGTGACGCAACGAGAAGCGACAGTTTAGTCTAAACAACATGGCGGCTTAAGCGGATGACGTCAGCGTGGCTATCGCTCAAGTTTTATCGGAATTACAGAGTATTTCTTCACTGAAAGGAGAGCAAAACACTGCTCTGGAGGCTTTTCTCAAAGGAAAATACGTTTTTGCTTGTGTTTTTGTTGTCACTTTGTTAGTAGGTCATATGCTTCATTGATCTGATTGGCTTATTTGTCCCGTGGTGATAGACAGGTGTCTTATCCAATCAGCTAACCAGTATTTTCGCCCCTTCCCAAAACTACTCTAACGGATGGTTTGCAGATGGATATGCGGAGCAAATCCATCTGGTGGAATCAGGTTATATTTTCCTGCCTGGCTTGACAAATTCGGCCGTGGCTTGCGCAGAAATATAACAGAAGCCAAAACGATCGCTCCACGGTGCACGCCGCGGTGCACCACACAGCGTCTGATGCGGTCGACAAGGGCGCCGAAATAAAACTGCTGCGCTTCTGCATGCAGTAGGTCCCGAGGGTGATACTGTTGTATGGTTAGAATGACCCACCAGTACTGCAACACAACATGGTTGTAGCATTAAAAAGCTCTTCTCATGTCTTCTTGTCACAACCAGGGACAGACTGCTGCTAAAAGGTTGTGTGTGCTGAGTTTTTAGTGCACATGTGGCATGGAGGCCGTTTCTCTAGTGGTGGACTGTCAAGGCCAGCATGGCCTTCTCTGCTGGCCTAAATACTAAAGATACAAGAATAATACCCCAGAATAGTGGTAGAGTTTTACAAGAGAACCCGCAAAAGCTGTTTGTGTTTACTTCAGAAGATGAAAATCATAGAAGATTAGATTTTAAAGCGTATGCCACCCCTGGGTGAAGTTGAGCCTCCACCCGAAGTCCCCTGAGTTGGGAAGTGGGCAGGAGGAATAAAGTTCGTGTTCTCGGTGGATTGTACTGAAGGTAGAGAGCAGCTGGACGGTCGGACTGAATGCGGACTGGAAACGTGCTGTCATCAGCTATTTTTTTCAATAACTTTCTTCTAGTAACATGTTATACGTCCTCGGCTGCTGGCGCTTCCTCTGCTGGTCTACGGATATAAAACATAGTGAAATTTACACGGTAACGCGCCGAAGCTTTACATCACTTCCACTTGAAGTGGCCGGTTAGAAACTTTATCAGGCTGTCATGTTGTAACGTCGCCTATAACATCATAACTGGTCATAACTGTGCATCTGTGTACATAACTGTAGTTACAGTAAACTACCGGTTATGATAGAAAATGTCGTTTATCTGATCCGCAGCCATTTACTGCAACCAGAACAGGAAATTCACTGGAAGATGCAAGTTTTCTCTGGAGAGTTTCTTTGTGCACGAGTATGATATTGTGCACGTTATTTCATGCATGTTGAGTGGGAGGAGAGAAAAACGAGAGTAGGAGCTTTTCTCACTGGGAGAAACAGTTAGGGGCGGGGCTTACAGTCCAAACTACACTGTTCACCTCGCTCACGGTTCGCAAATGTGCAAAATCAGGTATGGATCAGCGCGAATCTACGTCACAACCCGGAATTCACGTGACCACGAAGCTGGTAGCGGTGAAAACATGCTTCGCATTTAAACGGCGTCTGATGGACTATGAGCCTCAAAAACTGTTTTTGCACCCTTTTTAAAAAAGTTTTCTCCGCCGCTCTGTCTTTGAAATAAAGTTGAAATGTCGTCCAGTTATATTGAAAGTCTCTCTGCCAACGCCAGAAGAAGATACGAAGCAAAACTAGTATCTGTTGGACTAAGTGATGCCCATCCTCTGCTGCTAGAGCCTGGTTAGACGAACCTACATACCGGCCTGATGATCAGTTTCCTGATCTCATGATGTATTTGGTTTCATCAGGTAAGCCCCGTGTTCAAGCCATTTATTCTTTATAGAATATTAATTTTCCCCGGATTTTTAAGAAATGGTGGTATTTCTTTGATGTCCTTGTCAGGAGTTTACTCTCATTGATAAAGCTATAAATTACCAGCAGCCAGAAGCTCATCTGTATTTAACTGGTTATGACTGTGCATGTTTATAATGCTGCAAATGCTTTTCTGCCACTTTTTATGCTTTTATTCGTATGTGGGAACATTGATGACAGTAATCTGGATGAACGTGATCTTTAACAGTCCTGAGGAGACGGGAACAGCGGGCGGCGCTGTGATTCTGTACATCCACTGATTTAATGGTGTTTTCTATCATCTGTACAAAAACAACTACAGGGTTTAAATAGTGAGACCACATTATGCTTTTTTATCAGTCACAAAGTGATCCAAACTTATTGTTAGATGTTTCCATGGTTTCCAGTGTGAACTGTCAGCATTTATGGGCTTGATAGCAGCTAGCCACTTAGCATGTTGTTCGAGACTTTTTCTGTTGTTTTGGGAACTGGAAAAACATCTTTTCTCTTCCGTGTGGTAGTTATGTTTATGGCAGTCAAACACAGCGGGACTTCTCGGTATTTCCAAAGTAGAATAAACGAGGATTGACGAGTAATGAAGCGGGTAATCAAATGCCTCTCCTATGCAACGAAGCCATGTTTTCACCTCCTACCTAACCGGATGTGACGAATTTGGCAAAAATTCCCGGATGCTCCCAGTGATCCATGGCGCTTTTAAATTGGACGTTAATGATCAGTTGTGTTGAGCTTGTAAAATATGACTGGTATGGGTTATTTTTTTGTTTTGTTTTCTTTGTATTGTTTTTTGCTGTTGTTTTGTTATTAAAGGCTAATCAAAGTGTTGATAGTGGCTACTGAAAATCAGCTGTATGTAATGTTGTACCATCTTTTCTATTTTTACATTTTATTTGCTCAAATCGTGGGCAGGCAAATACAAGAATTGTTTTCTTCTTGCTGCTCCTTTCCAGTCATGGAGGTTGTTGATCTGAAAATGTAGAGTGTATATGTACAAATTATGTTGTCCAAATACTAGAGGTGCATGATATTTTCAGCCCGATACGTCATAATATCCCCCGATATAATTAACCAATATAAAACAGGCACTGTTTGGTGGCGAACCCTTGGATGTTTTTTGCTTGTTTGTTTGTTTGTTTTCCTTAAACACCACCTAAATTTTTTTCTCCAAGACCCTAACCCTACAGGGAGTGCAGAGTTATTAGGCAAATGAGTATTTTGACCACATCATCCTCTTTATGCATGTTGTCTTACTCCAAGCTGTATAGGCCCAAAGCTACTACCAATGAAGCATATCAGGTGATGTGCATCTCTGTAATCAGAAGGGGTGTGGTCTAATGACATCAACACCCTATATCAGGTTTATTAGGCAAACATCATTATTAGGCAACTTAACAATAAACAAATATATACCCATTTCAATTATTTATTTTCACCAGGGAAACCAAACAACCAAACAAGGAGGCCATGTCATTAGTTTTTCTTCTTTTAGACCAGGCATGTCAAACTCAGTTTGGCTCTGGGGCCGGATCCAGACTTTCTGTTCTCAGGTGGGCCGGATCAGTAAAAGAATGTCAACTCCAAATATTTAGCTTTGTTTTTCAGTACTATGCTTTATCATTCAGCCTACATTTGTAGCCTACCCTACATATTATAATCATGGATGACAAGGGATCTTTTCTAAGCACAACACATTTATTCACAAACAATGGAAAAAAAATGATTTTCATGTTTGGCGGTGAATGTGTTAACAACTGGTTTATTTTAACAGTTGAGTGAATGCAGTTTTACACCTGAACCAACTCACCACATTAACAAACTCAAGTGGGAGCTTTGAAAAAAATATTTTCGCCTTAATTGTCATACTGCTTTGAAATAAATAAAAAAAGAAATACAAAATAAAAGTTATAGCAGTGCATGGGCAATAAGATTAGACTACATCAGATCAAATACTAGGCTGCAGGCTGTAGGCTGGGCCAACTGAAGCTGAGAACATACTGCACAATATTAATTGTCTTTAATATGAAACCAACTGAATCTTATTTTTAATGATCTGTATTCATGAGTGCAAACAAATTTCGTGTCATCACACTTTTTTTCTCTCTCTCTGTCTCACTGCACTCCTGCAGTCTACTTGCTGCTGCTGGCTCCTGAAACTTGGCATCTTTTTGCCTTCACAAGTGCATCGATATTAGGTGTCAAATCTTGAGTAGCAGCACACTTAACAATGTCATTTAAGTGTTTATTTGTTAACCTTGAGCGCTGCTTTGTTATATTATTGATCATTACGGAGAACACCTGTTCACAAAGATAAGTAGTCCCAAACATGGATAGAACCTTTGCAGCCATGGCTGTTAATTTGGGGTAACCTGGCACGAGATATTGATAAAACGTATCCAATCCCACGGACCCAAATTTATTCTTCATAGCGGAATCGCACTGCAAGTCAATAAGCTCGAGCTGAATGTCAGCTGGCATATCAGAAGGCTTCACTGTAAATGGCGAGCGAAAAAAAGCCAAATTTGTTCTGAAGTTCACTGAATACCTGAAACCTCTGCTCAAACTCTCGCAGCAAATCTGTTATGTTGTTTTTATATTTATCCAAATCATTATCGGGACGGTCCGGTGCCTTCGGACGCACAGCTGTGAGACAAGAGAAATGCGCGGTGTCACCGTTGGATAGCTGCGTCTCCCACAGTGACAGTTTCATCTTGAACGCACTTATGCTGTCGTAATATTGAGTGACAACTCTGTTACGGCCCTGCAATGTAGTGTTAAGTGTATTCAAGAGTTGTGTAATATCAACCATAAACGCAAGATCCTGCACCCATTCCTTGCATTTAAGTTCCTTTACTGGGCGTCCCTTCTTCTCCATGAACTGTCCAATTTCCCCTCGTAGCTCAAAGAAGCGCTTGAGTACTGCACCTCTGCTTAACCACCGCACGTCAGTGTGGTATCGTAGGCCAGCATGAATGTCATTATCACTGAGAAATGTGTCAAACTGACGGGGATTTAGTCCGCGCGCTCTGATGAAATTGACAGTTTTCACAACCACACTCATAACATGGTCCATTTGCAGTGTTTTGCAACATAACACCTCCTGATGCAAAATACAGTGAAATGCCCAAAACTCTTGTCCTCCATTTGCAGTCTGTACTTTGTCACAGAATTTTGTGGCAACGCCTGCCTTTCTCCCGACCATTGATGGCGCACCGTCGGTAGCCAGGCTCACGGCACGGGACCAGTCCGCTCCCACCTTGTCCAGTGCTCCAACGAGAGCGCTGAAAATGTCATCTGCTGTTGTGGTGTCATTCATGGGCACCAATTCAAGCAGCTCCTCGGTGATGGTCAAAGTTTCATCAACACCTGTAATGAATATGGCCAGTTGAGCAATATCTGTGACATCGGTGCTCTCATTTATTGCAATTGAAAATGCGATAAATGACTTGATTTTCTCTTTCAGTTGGCTGCTCAAGTCACTTGAGAGTTCTGTCACCCGATCTGCGACAGTGTTCCTTGTTAAACTAATATTGGCAAAAGCAGGTCGCTTTTCAGGGCACACGACTTCTGCAGCCTTCAGCATCCATGTTTTTACGAACTCCCCATCAGAAAATGGCTTGGATGCCTGCACCAGCTCGTTGGCAATAATGTAGCTGGCTCTTACAGCCCCATCAGCAATATCGCGGCTGCGTGTAAAAGTGGACTGCTGTTTCTCCAGACCAACGACCAATTTGTTTATCTCGTCTTTCCTTATTTTTCCTGTCAAGTGGTCATACTTTTCTTTATGATGAGTCTCATAGTGGCGCCGAATATTAAACTCTTTGAACACTGCAACTTGCTGATTACATACCAAGCACACTGGTTTTGCATTCACTTCTGTGAATAAATACTTCTCAGTCCATTTTTCCTGGAAAACTCTGCATTCCGTGTCCACTTTTCTTTTTTTTGACAGTGCCATTTTGGGAAGGGTATGTTGACTGATAACTTGTTTAGTAGTGGTAAATGGTGAAGCAAGATTGCCGGTTTATTTTTACTTGGACACATCACGCTGCGAATGTTTACATACCGTGACTAACTCGTCAGTGCCGCATGCTGGACGTGAGCGCTTTTACACATTTACTGCCTTCTAGCGGCCGGAGGGAGCATTTGGTTTGTATTTATTTAAAAAAAATCACAACTTTTGATAGAAATGAGCTAGAGACTCGCTTCTTTTTTTGACATACTCAGAAATTTATGCTGGGCCGGATTAAATCATCCAACGGGCCGGGTCCGGCCCGCGGGCCGTATGTTTGACATGCCTGTTTTAGACCCTTTCTTGCAGCCACGCTGTGGAGTACTTGGATGCGTGTGATGGAGCATTGTCCTGCATGAAAATCATGTTTTTCTTGAAGGATGCCGACTTCTTCCTGTACCACTGCTTGAAGAAGGTGTCTTCCAGAAACTGGCAGTAGGACTGGGAGTTGAGCTTGACTCCATCCTCAACCCGAAAAGGCCCCACAAGCTCATCTTTGATGATACCAGCCCATACCAGTACCCCACCTCCACCTTGCTGGTGTCTGAGTCAGACTGGAGCTTTCTGCTCTTTAGCAATCCAGCCACGGGCCCATCCATCTGGCCCATCAAGACTCACTCTCATTTCATCAGTCCATAAAACCTTAGAAAAATCAGTCTTGGGATATTTCTTGGCCCAGTCGTGTTGTGGTCAAACAGGCTTCAGGAAGTCTGCTCGATTCTCTTGCGTGGAGAAAGAACATGGCGACTGAAAAGTGGAACTAAAGGGACCTGAAGGCAGACTGGGAGCTGGTTATTCTTCCTGACGTCAAACTGGAAACAGTTCTTCTTTCTGAAGTCAGACTGGGAGCGGGTTCTTCTTCCTGAAGTCAAACTGGGAGCCGTTTGTTCTTCCTGAAGTCAGACTGGGAGCGGGTTCTGCTCCCTGAAGTCAAACTGGGAGCCAGTTATGCTTTCAGGAGTCAAATTGGGAGCAGGTTTTGCTCGCTAAAGTCAGACTGGGAGCGGGTTCTGCTTCTTGAAATTTAACCGGGAGCTGGTTTTAGACGGAATGGTCTGATAACTGAGCCCCGTTTCCACCAGCGGGTCTGGGCCTGGTTGGTCCACAGTTTTTGTGTCTCCACAGATAAAAACTGGGGCGGGTACCCTTATTATCGACCCGACCCCTCCTCCTTTTTTGGTACCCTTTCGTAGGGGTACTGATCTAACCGATTTGGGCCAAAGAGCTGGAGGTTTGCACTGCAGTCCTCTGATTGGTTTTAAAAATGTGTTACTTCCTGCCACCCGGCAGAAAAGCAAAGCAGGGATGATCGTGTGTTTCTGTCTCTGTGGTGCTTTGGTTAAATGGCGTTGTGCCGCGATGATGTCACACGATCACGTAGCAGTGCTATCTGGCTAATTCTCTGCCTCCAGGGTAAGGGGACAGTTTGCTGTAAGGCCACGATGTAAAATCAACATATCTGTACCAAAACCCAATGATCCCGCCTGCCCCGACCCAGACCCACGGGTGGAAACGGGGCTCTGGTGGTTCTGCTTCCTGAAGCCAAACCTGAACCAGCAGGTGGTTTGTCCGGTTGTGTGAGAATATATAATGGGAATGTAGTTAGAAAAGCAAATGTTTTGAGTGTGAAATGAGACTTTATCTGGGTGTTATATATCTGGGAGATGGAGGGACTGCAGATGAACTCTCTTCATGGTGCTTTGAGTATCTCACTAGATGGATCAGTTTCAGGGAAAATGCTGCCATTACGAGTTTAATGATTCAGAGACTGCAGGATGATTCTCAAAGCAGAGCAATAGTCCTGGTCCTGGTCCTGGTCCTGGTCCTGTGTTCACCGTCAGTTCCAGTAGAGGCCATGTTAGTTTGGTCCAGAATATACGACTCCAGCTCAGGCAGTAGTCGGGATCCATCTGTCGACCACAAATATTAAAACGTTAAATAATCAGGAGTGATGTAAATGAGTCCAGTGGGGATAAAAGACACGAGGATCATTAAACACAGTCATGGTGGATTAACTTTATACACAAGCGGACTTTATCATTAATACTTTGAACTGTTTGCTGTAAAAACTTTTGATAAGTTCCATGAAATCAGCACAATAGTTTTTTTTTCAGCATAATAGCGGCGCTCTGAAATAATGCCTTGCCCTCAGGCATGTAGAAAGAAAGGATGTTGTATAATCCCCCAAACCACCATCATTTCTCCCCCTAAACAACAGGACAGGAGTTCAGAAATGAATCTCCACATTTTTCTGTAATATCTCATCCTGCAAGTACTAATGGCCTGGTCTGCTCTTTCTATTTCTGACATCCTGCGAGGACTGCACCCACGCAGAGCCCCGAGGCCAGCAGAGCTGCAGACTGATAGCCAGGGTGACATAATAGGACTTAATGACTGCAGCCCACTCTGATGCTGCACATGCATTACCTCTTCACCGTGTCATCTTCTTGTTTTCATTTCCCCGGCCTTCTCATGCCACGGTTACCATGAGCACTATCCCTGTTATGTGCTGCGTGGACTCGTCCATCCAGATGAAGTCTCTGCTGCTTGGCTGTAAATGTGGAGGGATTCAAGCACATCTGACCTCCAACATGTAGTCTGTTCGTGTGTGTGAGAGTGTGTGCAGACCGGATTTGGATGACAGGGTATGATGCTCATTAGGATGAATAAACTCCAGTAACATATTACTCACTCAGATTTATAACACATCCAGGAAAATGCTGGATTTTAAAAAGGGAAAACTCTCAAGTTGTGCTTAAAGGAGTCAAGTATTCAGAAAATAATACTAATAAAAATAAAATAATAATGATGATAATAATAATAATAAATAATAAGGAGTGTATGATAACCATTTTTTTAAATCAATACCGATAACCGATAAATTTCAGCTCCTAAAGGCCGATACCCATAACTTATATGTAATTATCCCAAATCAAATATTCCAACTATTAGGGGTGGAAAAAATATCGATTCACTGAAATATCGTGGTATTTCCATACACCTATATCATACTGACATTTAAAAACGTGGTATTGATCTATTTTACCAATGAAATCTCGCGAGATCTCATCATTCTGTTATGAAATCTCATGAGATTTTGTTAGTAAAATTGATTACTGCGTATATGATACTAGCATATGAAAATATCACGATATTTCAGTGTATTGATATTTTTTCCCACCCCTTCCAACTGTATGGGGTAACTCACCTCTAGAATAAGAAGTGGTTTGGAAGCAGAATGGGGTCTCCTCTGTGAAACAGCAGCTTTCTTTTCCTAATCGTAATATCTCAGCAAGGAAAGCTTAAAAGTGGGATTTTCAGCTGCTGCATATCCGATCTTAAAAATTCCAACTGAATGGGGAATAAGTTATCGGGGCAAGTCGTCATGATATCGGACTCATCGGAATGATAAAATAATTTCCTGTTATCAGCCTGATATTTATTGTGCATCCCGAATAATAATGATAATAATGATGACAATAATGCTAATGCTTATAATAATAATAACACTGTAAATGATAATGATAATAATGATGATGATGATAATCATCATCATTATTATCGTTGTTGTTGTTATGGAGTTAGGCTTAACGGCCATTACACTGTGATGTCTGGGCATTACGAACATGTTTGTTCAGAAGTCCGCATAAAGAGCAAAGGCATGAAATCCAGCTCCCTGCATAGAGACGACTCCCCTCAGCACATCGTCTGAACCACATGAGCCATGCAAATTCCTTCTCCACGAGATGAAGGGTTAACAAGACAAAATATACAAGTTTGCATCAGATTAGTTTATTTGTGGACAGCCGTGCATCCGTCTGCATTACTTACCACCCACCAGCACCCACAGAGCAAAACAAAGCTGTGGACTCGGTTTACTGAGATGTGAGGCACACTTGTCATCAGATGATTCAGTAATGATAAATCAGTTTTTGTGGCATTTCTTTCATTGATTCATTGTGGAATCAATGAAAGAAGTTCTGTCTCTGTAAAAAGTAAATAAAAACAGTTAAAGGAGCCATAATATGAAAAATGGACTTTTAAGAGGTTTTAAGCATGTTACTGTTATTTCCTCATAAAATTTCATTTAAGTGTTTTTTTTCCTCATTTGTGCATTTTTGAGTAATATATCCACCTTATTCCTGAGCTAATGAAAGTACAAACGGTTACGCAATCAACTTCCTGTGAGATACCGGAAATAGCGCAAAGCTATTTCCGGTATCTCACAATGTAAACTGCCGTTTCTGCTTGTGGTTTACTGTAACATTTCAACAGGAATATTCATAACATTTCTAAACGATTTGCCCCAGAAAATATCCTTGCATGGTTCGGGAACATGTTGTACTGTTCGTGATTGTACTAATAAGCAGAGAAAGTTTCATTTGCGGCTACAAGAGCGACATGTAGAACATACACCTTGGTCTGAGAGAGCAGGGCCGGCTTTGCAGGCAACTGCCTGGGGCACCATCCGCTGGACAGGGCGGGAAAAATTGCAGAATAATTTTAAAAAAAGAAAAAGTTAATTAAATGTATGCAGCCTATGTATTATGAAATACACTCTATACATAGCTGCTCGAAATTTCCCTCCAAAAGACATCAAAATAAAACCTCAATATTTAAATTCTTTGCAATGATCAGATCTGGCTGCAGCTCCTATGACACTTGCTTTGACCGTGAAGGGTGACGTACATGATGTGGTTACTGTGGAAGAACGTAGGTCTTGTTGTGTTTCAACTTTTCAATGATTAAATGATGAAAAGAACATCTTTCCAAAAGAGCAGCTTTCCGAAAGTGAAGAAAGGAGGAGGAAGAAAAACGGGCCGTAAGCAGAGGTATGTAGACTGAGCTGGTCGCTGTGTCTGGGAGAGGGAGGGAGGGGGAGTTGCCGGTGGGGGCGCTTCTCACGTCACGGTTAATAATGACAGACGTCATCAACTTATCAAAACGCTGAGAATCATAGAGTGAAGAGAAGAGTTCTCAGTGAGAGGTATGTACTTTCCCCCAACATTAAAGCTTGTTTAGCTCGTCATGTGTGGGAGGCTAGCTAAGCTAACATGAGCTAACATAAGCTAGCTAAGCTAACATGAAGCAGTTTCCTGCTGCTGCAGCTGCTGTGGGAGACGTCACAATGTAACTGGTTCAACCTCATATTGTAGTCCAGTAATGCTCACACCTGCTGATAACTGATGTTTAACAGGCTACTGGAGGCCATTAAGTTTTAGTTTGTGTGCTGCAGCTACAAGTTGTCCTCTAGCTTCCAGTTGCAGGTAAATCTGCATCTGTCCACATTCACTGAAAGTCCTGCAGATGCCTCTAGAACAGGTCTGCAACCTGGACAATCCAAAGAGCCATTTTTCAGACTCAACCCAGTGATAAAAGTTGTTTAGAGCTGCAAATGTTCAATGTCCTTCTGAAAAAAGGCAGCTTATCATTTTTTTCCAAATACTAACTGTAGAAAACATGCTGTCATTTAAAAAAATTCAGCTTTATTTTTACATTTAGATTTTAAAATTAAAAGAACTTGCAGAAAGAGGATAAATACATTTTCTTCAATCAGATTTTCTTCAGTGGGACTCAACTGTATAAAATACATACAAATAAAAATGTTGATATTTTTGGGGAATAATGTGGGAAAACCCATAAATTCCAAGCTAATGACAAGAGAGATACATTTAAACATATTACAGGTAGCATACATGTATGTATATATATATATATATATATATATATATATATATATATATATATATATATATATATATATATATATATTTATACATACATAGGTATTTAAAAATATTAGTTGGTTCTTTTAGTCAAAGTCATTGAGAGCCATTGTGGAAGGTCCAAACAGCCACTTGCAGCTGTGTAGCTGCAGGTTGCAGACTCCTGCTCAGAAGCTGCTGCAGAGGTGGAGCTTCATCATCACTGTTATGAATGTAGTCATCACTATTATTAGTTAATTTTATTATTAAATGATTGCTGAAGGTTTCAGTTAATCTAAGTTAACAGTAAATATAGATCATAGATAAAGTTTATCTATACAATGTCTACTATAAGAAAGAAGGACACAGACTGGATGCAGGTGTAACAGGATGTTGTCTGAGTCCAGCTACCAGCAGCCGCTGACTTTAGTCATTATTACAGCAGCAGTCGTGTTTCAATGTGACCAAATCCAGACACATGTGGATTTAATCCTACCAGAGAATCACAACTCTGCAACAATCAGACACATGCAGCTCATCCTGCTCTGTTCATCTAGAACAGGGGGGTCCAGAGACCGTTAAGAGAGAGGGACGATGGGTGCTACGTCACCCATTGGTTTCTGAGGAGCTAAAAATGAAGCCAGTTTGGCGTCTCTTACTGTCGCCATCTTGCCGTGTCATGTGTGTTGTCACTCCAGGAAAATACTAAAAGGGGCATAGTGCGGCCGCGGCGCAAATTATTGACAGCTGATGTACTCTGGGCTAAACGCTAACCAAGCTAACTCGAAACTAACAGGAGCTAACGAAGATAAGCCCCCAAAGTGGCAGGTAAAGGTAAGACACGCTTAGACTTGCTATTCGCTGACTAAAAACCGCCGTTGTGCGACTGCTACAAACTGAGACCTGAGTCGGCAGGCCGGGCTTCCGGTCTGCCGCATGTCAATAATAAGGACACGCCCTTAATTATGTGTGATTTCAAGATTAAATAACATCTAAACGAATGAGTTATAAAAAAATTCACCCCCCTCACAGTTGACATGAAGGTAAACTTGACCTATTAAACCTAAAATGATAATTTGAACCAGGCTGTAAACATGTTTATTTCTGCTGTGAAGGTGGCGTTTTTAACATGGGAGTCTATGGGGATTTGTTCAGTCTTGCAGCCACAAGCGGATGAAGGGAGAACTACAAAAAATGGCTTTTTCCGGGTGGTGTCATAGTTGGCCACCGGAGTTTGCCGCTTGGCTTCAACACCTGACTGATACTAAATGGATCCTACAGCATATAAAGTCCTCGGTAATTGGAGACAGGTGTGTTGGAGCCAGGACACATAGAAAACCTGCAGGATTGTGGCCCCTTAGGACCAGAACTGGACACACCTGATCTGGAATCATGGGCGCCAGGACAGGGGGGCACCAAACTATAACCTCGCCTAGGGCACCGAAGTGGCCAGAGCCGGCCCTGCACAGCACTAACCGTGTCATAAACGTCGACTTTCACGGCCCAAACAAGTGTCAGTAGGAGCTGCAGCCAGATCTGATCACTGCAAAGAATTTAAATATTGAGGTTTTACTTTGTTGTCTGTCAGAGTGCATTTCATAATACATAGGCTGCATACATTTAATTAACTTTTTTTATTATTATTATTATTCTGCATTTTTTGCGCCCTGTCCAGCGGACTGCCCCAGGCAGTTGTCTGTGTCTGGGTCTTTGTTGAATGGACTTGAGCTGGAGGTATTTATGGAGGCAGCTGGCCACCAACCTTTGATTGTGTTTTCACTATAGATTTGATTGTGTTCATTCCGGACAGTAAGTGAAACAGAGACATATTTGGACGAATAAACACGCAGTAAAAACCACCATCCGTTCCTGCTTTCTCTGTTTACACAATAATGATTTCTGCATGAAAAGCTCATTAAAACCGCATCATGTGAAGCAAAGCTGTGCAGGATCCATAAATGTTGCCTCTGGCCGGAAGCTGGGCTGAAATGAGGTTGGAAGCCGGGTGTGTGGTCTGATTCCTACTCTTTTGGGACAGCATGGATGCTGCGTCCCCCCCAACCAAAGAGGAAAGACACCATCTGGGTAATCAATGTGTGCAGGTCAAAATCCACCATCTATGTTGCTATGGTGACACATCAGTGCACCTGGGATGGATGAAGCAGAGTTTAGAGCAGGAACAATAAACTCAGCCTGGTTTCCAGCAGGTCGGTCCAGTATAGTAACGATATGATATCCTGGAAATAATTAGTGAAGTGTGTGAGAATTACGCGCATCTCGTGAGACGCTAACTGAATTCAAACAACCGAGTAGTGCTCTCTGGTGCCTCGCCGTTTAAGGGTGTTTTCACCACTACCAAAGCCTTGGAAAGTCACAAATGTGAAAATGTCACCATCTTGCACAAGTTTGCATGCCCCATCAGGTGATGAGCTGCAGAACCATAGATAATCTGTTTCCTTATTGATTCCCATAAGTTAAATCACGATGAAAACTTGTATTATTGAATCATTATCAAATACAGAGGGGAAAAAAATACTTTGTATTCACTCATTTACACTGTATTACAGTAAAACCTGAGATTCTAAAGACTCCTGGGATTAAAGGGGAAAAAGACGATAAAAACCAGACCAACAGGCAATTTTCATAATTTCAGGCATGCTCGCAACTGCCCATGATGGTCAGAAAGCTTTAGAAGCCCATTGGAATGGGATAGAGACTGGTCTTTACGGGGTAATCACAATGATGCCGGACTCTTTTTGTGTTTTTGACTGCTTTAATGGACGGGGGAAGAACTCTCCTAGATGGGGAGAAAGTTTTTTCTGGTTTCCCAAGTAGAAACACCAGCGATCGGCCTGGATTTGTACATCACCGTGTTAAAATTGAACACATTCGCTGCAACTCCCACTCTGCAGCCTCCTGCTGATGTCTCACAAAGACGTGGAATAAACAGGTAATCTTTTTGTGGAAATAAGGTGACAGACAGACAACAGCTCTGGTAAGAGGCAACAGAGTCAGTCGCAAGGAAATTAAAAAGATAAGCTCTGGTGTTCTGTCTGCTTAAAGGAATAGTACACCCACTGAATGATGGTCATTCATTTCCCACTCACCCTCATGCTGAGCAAGACTCTGGAGAACATTTTTTAATGTTTAATTCGTTTTCCCCCAACTTTCATATAATGGACTTCACCAGCACTCAAAAATAAAAAAGGTCCATAAAAGTCCACAAAAACTTGTCAATATTCCTCCATACTGCTCGTCCAATCCAAGTGTCCTGAGTGGGTAGCGTCCAGAATTTACTTGAAATGGTCCGGTGGGGTCGGCAGCTGCTGGTCTTGGTCAGCTGTTGTCTGGGCCCCGAGACCGTGGGGGGCTCGGGGCCACCCTCTGGGGGCATGCATGTCCGTCCCAATTGGGGGGCGCTGGGAAGCGGCTGGGGGCCCGGGTCTTGGGCTTTGCAGGCTTCCTCCTCCTTGCAGACCACTCCTATCACCACTGAGCACCCTTTATTATGCATGTTGACACTGTGACGCTGCTTCCCGTTGCGCTGACTAGGTTGTACCTCTTCTCTGCGTAGTTCTGCGTGTGTTTGTATGATCTGAGGATATTTAAGCCACCTGCAGGTCCTCCTGTAGGGGATTGCTAGTTTTGTTTTCCAGCAGAGACCTTGGAATGTTGTTTAGGGATTTTTGCACAGATGCACCAGTGAACTGTGGATGTGGATCCATGTTTTCTCTCCTCCCTCTCTCTCTCTCTTCCTCACTCCTTTCTCTCTGTTTCACTTTCTGTCATTGCTTCTTTTAACTTTCATTTCTCCCTTGTCAGGCCCAGCAGTATGGTATGGAATGCTGTTATAAACAAATGTTTAATTAAAGAAATAAAATGAATAAACAGGATATCAAGGGGAATATCATAAGGATATCATAAAGCTCCCCTTGGTAAAGCAAAACTGTTCATCACAATAAAGCAACCAGATCACCATTCTGCTTGCTACGATGCTGGACAGGACAAGTAAAAAAAAAAAAAAAAAAAAAACATTAGAAATACATTATTAGCTAACAAACACATGATGATACTAAACGTTACAGGCTGTTATTTGTAATGTAACACTGTCAATAAGAAGGATATCCCAATAGTACGGCTGCCTACGGATACCAGTTTAGTTCAAAAAGGTGGAGTATCTGGGATTTAGGTCGAGCTAAAGTTGGTACGCGTTCACACATCACTCGCGCTGCATTTCAGGTCGATGCAAGCCGCTCCGAAACCACCCTGTCCAGCCGGTCCGAGAGCGGGCGAGTTAGGTCGACTATGAGCGCGAGTGGCGTGTTCACACAGACCCAGTCGCACCGTGTTCGGTACCAAAACCCAGTTAGGTCAACCTAAATGGATCCTGTGTGAAAACGACCTACATTTTATATAAAAGAGCTGCTGATTCATTTATTTTGCACCAGTTTCTATTGAAGAGGGTTGAAATGAAAACACTTCTCCGTTATCATTAAGGTCTGACGATGTCTGAGGGTTTCAGCCGTTTTCTTTGGTCCTCAGAGAAGACGAGAGTTTTGATAAAACTACCTGATTGTGGTGCATTGCAGCATGATTGTTGCTGTGTTTATCTGACAGGAGCAAGCCGACGTTCGCCTCATTAGACATGCTCCCACAGGGCTGGCTGTCAGTCATCCCCACCTGTTGCATCCAGCCCTCCTCCCCGCAGATGCTGCTCTCTGTGGAGCTGACAGGAGAAGGCAAATAACATGTAGTAATTGGAATTCACACTTTAAAACTCGATTGTATGTTTCCATACGTACCGACCCTCCCACTCACCCCCTAACTTTGTCTTTTCTCCTGGTTATGCTCTTGTTAGGAGAAAAGATGAAAGCAGCAAAGCTGGTAGGAGGCTGACGGTCTCAGGAGGGAGATTACCAACATGGCAGCTGGTAATCAACCTCCCATTCAGCCCACCAGCCTTTCATTCATCCACGCTGTGGAGGGAACGTGAAGAAGAGACCACTGATGTGTGCTGGATGAATATCCATATGATTGCAGCTGGTACATTAATGTGGGACATCTTGCAGCCAAATGCAAATGAGTGTGATGAAAGAACTGTGACACACACTGAAAGATGAAGTAACACCCTGCTTCTTTTCAACAGGTTTATGTCTTCTGTTGTGGTAGAGATTTGTCCTGGATGTACATTTTATATGCACGCATGTGCAACCAGCAGCACGGTGCGGTGCAGTATAGACAAGAAAAGATAAGGTGACTCATGTAATAAACAGAAAATATTTCTAAAATGTTAAAATTTTAAATATTAAAAAGCTACTTCAACAGTTTCTGGTAAAACAAAAAATAAAAGTCAATACATACAGTAATAGGAACAGTGGTGAGAGTGGGATGAAAGGAAGGGTCTAAAAACCAAATCATCAAGTCAGATCTCAGCAATGTTTATGTTTCACTATTCTGATATTTGGGGACTCAGGAGTGGACTCTTCTGTCACCGGGGCTGAGGTCGCTGAGGTAGTTAAAAAGCTCCCCGGGGGTGGATTAAATCCGCCCGTTGTTCCTTAAAGGAATAGTTCACCCACAGAATGATGTAACTTTATTTTCCACTTCCCCTCATGGTGAGAAAGACTCTGGAGCACTTTTTTAATATCTCAAATGCAGCCGGAGATCAGGAAGGCTTCTCGTTTTCCCCCAACTTTCATATAATGGAGTTCGCCGGGGCCCGAGCCAAAAAGGTCCATAAAAGTCCACAAAAACTTGTCAATATTCCTCCATACTGCTCGTCCAATGTAATCCAAATGTCCTGAGTGGGTAGCGTCCATAATTTACTCAAAACAGCGTCATTTAGTATATTTTAAGAGCCTACACAATACTACATCGCATCTCTAGCAAGCACGCCGATGCGCATTCACAAAACTACGTAAGCCGCGGCAGACGAGATCGCACGTTCTCTTTTTCTTTCTTTCTTTGTTTTAAATCAATATCCACCCCTCTTGGACCCTCTTGTGTTTGTCCTGGTTTGCCTGCAGCTCTGTCGCTCTTAGCACAATGTAAACAGCAAATTTCTTCTTCTACGCTTGCATTATCGGCATAGTAGGCTCTGCACACCGAGGCTTCCGTAGTTTCGTGAACATGCTTCATGAAAGTAAGATGTACTACTGTTTAGGCTCTAAAAATAAATTAAATGACGTCGTTTCAAGTAAATTCTGGACGCTACCCACTCAGGACACTTGGATCACATTGGATGAGCAGTATGGAGGAATATTCACAAGATTTTGTGGACTTTTATGGACCTTTTTGGCTCGGGCACAATCAAACTCCATTATATGAAAGTTGAGGGGAACGAGAAGCCTTCCTGATTGCCGGCTGCATTTGAGATTTTAAAAAAGTGCTCCAGAGTCTTTCTCACCATGAGGGTAAGTGGAAAATAAAGTTACATCATTCTGTGGGTGAACTATTCCTTTAAGGCTCTGGATGCTGTTGGGGTGTCTTAGCTGACACACCTCTGCAGCATTGTGTGGACATCAGGGGCAGTACCTCTGGACTGGCAGACTGGGGTGGTGGTCCCCATCTTCAAAAATCGGAGGATGTGCTCCAACTTCAGGGGGATCACGCTCCTCAGCCTCCCTGGTAAGGTCTATTTAGGGGTCCCGGAGAGGAGGGTCCGTCGGATATTTGAACATTGGATTGTAGAGGAGCAGTGTTGTTTTGCTTGTAAGAAGCAAAATATCTGCCAATGGAACAAGCAAAATTTTCTTGATAAGATTTCTTGAAATAAGATGCATTGCCTTAAAACATGATCTTATATCTCACTGAAATATTTTTTTCTTATTTTAAGTGTGATGAGATATTTTATCTAGAAATTAGAAAAATATGCTTGGTAAGATTTGAGTTTTTGCAGTGCATTGGTCAATGGCATGGTCAGGACTAGTCAGAGCTATGTCAGTGTTGGGTAAAACAATATGGAGTTGTCTTTTTCTTAAAAAACTTCACCAGATCCACTGCAGATGTGCTGTTCATCTTTTCGTCCTGTAAAAACTTTCTAAAACGTACCACATCCTCCACAAAATCTGTTTCCAAGTCACTTTTGTATTTCCGCTGCAGGTTCCGGTCTTGGGGACGAATCAAGCTCAATCCATTTAAAAATCCAAAGTTTTCGTACACTGCTTGGTACGAATGAATGAATGAGTATTTTATCTGTGTCATGTACACAAGTGCCCTGCTCACAAGGGCTTATATGACACTAAAACACAACATGAAAGATGGCCATCCATTTATACCACAGTTTCTCAGTAAAATAATAATATGAGTGAGATCATGAGTCACAGAGTTTTCACTCTCAGTGTCCATGCTTCTTCCACATATCTGGCCAAAGCAAAAATGTCATTTTTAAATAACCAATCCAACATATCACCTTCTGCTAACCAAAACAAATCTGGGTTACCATACTGAATTTTTTCAAACAAGATCATTCTTAAATTATGATACAGTGGACAATAAAACATAAAATGAAATTCATCTTTAACCAAATTCAAGTCACATACTAAACATAACCTGTTCTCTACTGGGACGCTTTTGTAGCGACCCACCTCCACCTCTAAAGGCAGACCTCCTGCTCTGAGCTGAGCACACAAAGACCTCTGACCTCTTTTTAAAGGGACTTGAGGCAGGAATTTGAAAAAAACCAAACATGAATGTCCCTTTTTTCATACTAATGGGTGATGAAGCGCTAAATACCAAAAATAACATTTCCACCCATGTTTCTCTCCGTTGCCTTGAACAGGCTGTGTGCTGCAAAATGCGCTGCAATTCGGTGTCCGAATTTCCCGCGCTGCCCTGCGGACGTGACGTCAAATGACGCTACATCAGCAGTTTTGATGCAGGAAAATGACGGTCACGTTAAATAGAAACACTGTAAGCGATAGTTATGGATTATTCTGCCGTCAGAATACGATCTAGATCAACTGAAAGACACTAAAAATTGTAACTACGAAGAAAAAGCGTAGTAAACAAAATTATAGTTTTCCAGCTCTGCCATGCGGATGTGACGTCACATGACGCTACATCCGCTGTTTTGATATAGGACGAAGCCGGTCGCGGTAAATTCAAACACTGTAAGCGATTGTTATGGATTATTCTGCTGTCAGCAAACGATCCGGATCAACTGAAAGACACTAAAAAGTGTAACTACGGAGAAAAAGGTGAGTAAACAACATTATAGCTTCAGTTTGTGCTCCCGTGACGGCTTGGCTCATGGCTGCAGTTACCTGAAGCGTCAGTCGCGGCAGTTGCGAGTTTCGTTCCTTAATCTTGCCTCAAGTCCCTTTAAATGAAATCTGACGTAGGTTTCTGTGGAGAAATAATCCTTAAATTGAACATAACTTCTTAGTTCAGGTTTGTTTAACGATACTAATTTCCACTGCTCCTTATAACTATATAAATTTCCATGTTGCCCTGCTGAAAAACAGCCAACTCACATTAATGGGTCAGTAGCAGACTGGTGCAGAGCTCATCAGAGATCCATTTAATTTGAATCAGCTGTGTCCTAGTGGGGTAAAAAATGGAAGGTCCTCAGGAAAGTGTGCCTTGAGAACCAGGGTTGGGAATCACTGACCTAGTGCAGTCATGGCACAGATACCAACTTGTCAGAAATCAATCAGGTACAAAAGAAAAATCCATTTCCTTTACATGTTTAAATAGTGGGCCCCATGTTTTGAAAAACTTGTCAAGGGAGTCCTTCAGAACAGAATGAATTTTTTTCTAGTTTAAGAAAGAACAGTACGTCGCGTATCCAGTGAATGTAAGAGGGGGCCGTCAGGCTTTTCCATTTAATCAATATAACTTTATGTGCTTAAAGAGAAAAAAAAAGGCCAGAGATAGCTTCTGAGAAGCTGAGAGTGTTTGATCGGGTGCTACCCCAAATAAGGCGGTGAGGGGATTAGGATCAATTGTATTGCCAACTACAATAGACACAACTTCAAATACTTTTTTCCAATAGTTTGTGAGTTGGGGAAAAAGCCAAAAAGTGTGTATTAAATTGGCTGGTGAATTTTGACTGTCGCAAGAGGGGCAAACATTTGAATAAATTTTAGCTACCCGAGATTTTGTATAATATATGCGATGTATTAATTTGCATTGAATAAGACTATGTCTAGCGCAAATTGAAGACTTATGGACCAATAGCAAAATTTCTGACCACAGTTCATCTGTTATAGGTACCCCCAAATCTTGTTCCCAAAGTACCTTTATAGAGTCCATAAACTGAAAAGTTGAAGTAATCTGATTATATGTAATAGAGATGGCCCCTTTCAGGCTATGTAAGGGTTCAGAAACGTGTCAAGGGGTGAACTTGCTGGGACATTAGGAAATGTTGGGAATTGTCAACAATCTATACAGAGAAGTTGGTCAAGAAGCAGTTAACAAAAATGCCCAGACCCCCAGAGGCCTTAACTGCTCTCTTGTGAACAAAGTGGTTATGCCCAATCCAAATCCCTCAGATCAGGTGTAAGGTTAGATAAATGAGTCTCATTCAATGAGATAATGTCTGGTTCAAGCGACAGAAGAAGGTCCGCTCTGAGTTTTCAGTTGTTAAGCGCCCATTCGTTTACGTTCCACTGAACCAAGACAACACAGTCAGTAGTACTCACAGGCTGGGCGTGATCTCGTTACACCCACGTCTAGGGGCAGCATCCCCCGCTTGAGAACGCTGAATCAGTCTCTCGTTACTGGCCAAATAATAATCCTTTGCGGCAGGGATTTCTCTGAGGAGAGTTCTCAGGTTAATCTCCAACAGTTGCTCAGCGTGTGGCAGATGACACAAACACTCTCCCATAACTGTCGCTTTCCGTGAGTTTAGATTTCTTCCGGAGCACCACCTTCTTTCTCCTTTACCGACTCAAGCTCCACCTTGACGATATCAGGCTGCCATCCCTGGACCCTCACACGCGTCACAGCCACCAACTCAGGCAGAGGCTCGCAGCTTAGCCCTCGCGCAACAAATGTTTGACTTGAGCCTCCACGTCCTCGTCATCTGCTTGTAGAAGCCCGATGATAACCAGAGAGACGTCAGGGTCAAACCGTTTACCCCGCACTTGAATTAAGTTCATTTTCATCTCATTATTTTCCATTTCGGTGCTCATAATGCTTACTTCCAAATCCACATTCAGACACATTTCTTGTACCACTTTCTCCAGCTCACTTTTAAACGCAGATTGCCTGTCAGAAATCAGCTTTTCGAGGCACCCACGAAGATCGTTTATTTTTACATCTATTTACGTTTGCATCTTAGAAGGCATTTCATCCTTTGCAGCTTTCATGTTGTCCATTTGGGTCTGTATTTGATCCATTTTGCCACCAAGTGCGCGCAGCTCATTCATCAAAGAGGCCTGATCCCACTCGGCGTCCTTCTTATTGCGTTGTCGCATATTATCAGCCATAATGTTGCTCAAACTGGCGCAGAATTTCTAGATCCAAGAAAGTGCACCCTTCTGCAAACCACCGCTCAGGGTTTTTCATCAATTTAGTCTCTCAAGCCACAAGATATTCTAAAATTCTTATTGTAGAATGATGGAGAAAGACGTTTATGCGACCATTATGGAAACCAAACCAATAATCTGGTTTGACTGGTATCTTCTGTCCAGTTCTGACACTAACTGGTCAATGACACATATATACACCGATGTCTGAACGCGCCTGCAGCCTGACAGCTCGCACTCAGGCTCAGATGATTCATCAGCTTGTCTCTTTCTTTTTCTTCTTTGTGTCTGCTTTGTACTCATGTGAAATGGAAGGGGACGTGTTCATTGCAACTGTCTCAAAGCTATCAAACTGATCTCTCAGACCTGATGTGTATTCACGCAATGAACAAACCAGATCCACAGCATTGCACAGGTCCAACTCCACTGCTTGGAGTGCTGTACCAACACCCTGGAACCGTGTTAGAATGGCATGCCACATGTTGCGCATTAATGCAATTATTTTCAGTTTATTCATTTATTTGCGCAGTCCCCGAGTCTCCTCTCTTGTGCTCCAATTCTGGTGCTCATTATCAGCAATACTAAGTAATGACTGCTGGATCCCAGTGTAATTCTGACACAGGGCTTTGGTTGTAACAGCATGCGCTGACCGTCTTGTGTCAGAGAGCGATTTTAAAGTCTCTATTCTTCTGTTTTCATTGGGCTGCAACCCTGCCTTGACCGTCTGCCAGCATGAAGTGGACTTTTTACAAAACTGAAAAACTGTTCAGTCTCCTCACAGTAGTTCACACTGTTCACCCCTGTTCAGTTTCACGTATGTACTGCACTGGGTACCCACGGTGCCAATGAACGGATCAGCTGATACAGGTCTGCACACCTTTGTAGGCTCCTGGCATGTTAGAAGTGTTGTCATAACACTGCCCTCGACAGTTATTTACAGGTATGTCAATACCCAAGTCCTGTAAAACATCCATAACTGAGCTGAACAGAGCTTCACCTGTATGGCTTTCAATGGGGAACAACTTTACAAAGCGCTCTATACAGCCCTCTGATGATAGGTACCGCAGAATGAAAGTCAGCTGGTCCACATGACTGACATCTGCTGTGGAGTCCATGCGAATATAAAAAATACTTCATCCAGCACCTTCTGTCCCATCAGCTGTATAAATTCCTCACACACATTCAGAGAAAGTTTTGAAGGAGTTCCTTTACCAGCATTTCAAAGTTTTTCAATATGAGCCTTTAGAAAAAGATCAAACTGGCTGATGAGGTCCATGCTGCCCAAATAGTTGCCATTGTCGTATCTCCAAACCTGTGGCTGTCACGCCTGAAAGCCAACCACCGTTCAGCCAAATATTTCACAACGGTGACAACCCTCTCTAGCATCTGTGTCCAATATTCACTTTCATCATTGAACTGTTTAGCCAGGTTGTCATGGTAAATGAGAACTGGTTCTCAACTGACTTACCTGGTTATAAATAAAGGTCACGAACTAACTAACCAACTTCAGTTCGGTCTCATGGGTTTCCTCAAACAAACTACTCTTGAATGATCTGGATTCTGGCAGCAGGGCTCCAAAAACTCTGCTCGGTCTCATGGTTGTTTTCTGAAACGTTTTGAGGACGAAACAGTCGTCATCACGCTGTGACGCAAGTAGAAAGAGACGGCAAAACTCCAGTCCAGCTGGTGGCGTCGCCGCCTGCAGGAGTGCGATGTCTGTCACTAATAGACAATCTATACGTACATGTGTTGTTGTTGACGTTTGTGTAAATGTTCTTTGTCAAATGTTTAAATAAAGAACGGCTGCTCGTCAGTGCAGCAGAGGATGCTGACCGAGAGCCAGAAGTTCAGAGAAACGTGTCCTGTGTGTCTCACCACCCCTTTTTCCCTCTTTCCCCCCACTTTGTGTCAAGTATCTGGACTTTCCAATCATGCAGACGGCGTCTTCCAACTGTTTCGCTCTGACAACTCTTCCAGACTGTTGGCGCGGTCACATGGCCGCGCCAACTTTCTAAGTTAAAGACTTATTTTTTTAGTCTAGCTTTTAATTCTTACTAGTTTATTTATTAAAGGTTTTTACTCTCTCTTAGGTACACCCTGCACTCCCCCGAGTAGCCTGATTTGATTCTTTGTTGGTTGTTTTCACTCTTAACTCTTTTTTGTTCTTCACTTTTCCTAGTATTTAAGTTTGCATTTTTATGTTTTACATTGTTGTCTCTTTTTCTGTTACCCTGCTGTAAAGCACTTTGTGTGTCCAATGGGTACTGTAAAGGGCTATATAAATAAATTTGATTTGATTTGATGGCGCAAAAAATACGGATCTAATCCCATTTCTGGACTTGAGAATGTTTTAATCGTGATAGAAGCGTCCATGTGACCCTACCCTCAGTTGCTTGATTGATGTAAGCAATCACGGCTTTCCTGTTGATGTTTCTGCCTTCATATTCTGCAATACGATCACCTGTATGCTTCCAGAGTAACCCGATACCAACAAATGCTGACTTGTCTTTGTTGTTGTCGCCAAATATTTTGTTTTGTGTGTGGGTGTGGGTGCATTTTTGCAACATTGTGGGGACCATGTTCCAGATTTTTACCATCACTGTGGGGATGTCTTTCCCTCGTGGGGACATTTTCCCGATCCCCACGGATACGAACCCCGTTTTTAGGGACAAGATTTGGTTTTAGAGATTAAGTTACAATTAGGTTTTGGTTAGGATTGGGACAAGGGTTAGGTTTAGTCAATCAGTTATGGGCGTAAGGTTTAGGGTCAGGGTCAGTGTTAGATTTTAGTAAGTTACATGAAGAATAAACTTCCTGTTGTTGCCAACATTTAGTGAAAATTTCATGTCAATAGCTCTACTAGAAATATATTTTCTGAGAAAAATGTTGACATGTTCACCACACCACTCCCCCCCGCTGTACACTTTCATATATATTGATATATACAGCCATGGAAAAACATTAAGAGACCACCCTTGTCATCAAAAATAATGGTTATGCAATTGAGTACCAACTGTGGTGTGAATCATGTGACTAAAAGAGACAGAAAAGAAAATATAGAATGCCAAAAAGCTGTTTTTGGCAGTACGATACCATAGCTATTGATGTAAGAACTTAAACAAAATTTACTTATCAAGAAAAGCATGGAAAATGGCTACATATCAGGTCCTAAATTAAACTCTTATGAGCTATTTTTGTTGTTATCATTATATTTGTCCAGAAAAATGTACTTTTAGTACTACCAGGCATTAAAATAACCAATATGAAAAAAACAAGGGTGGTCTGTTCATTTTTTCCATCACTGTATATACAGTGATTCTCAAAATTACTCATACCTCTAATTAAAGAAGGAAAATAATCAACTGCCAGTGAAATAAGTTGAAATTGACCAAATTAATAATAAATAAAAATTCCATGAAAATCATGACATGGATTTTGAATTCTGGTTTGAAATAAATATTGAAAACAAACACACAAAAAATAAAACAAGTTAACAACCATGATTGGGCTCCAAAGCTAAAATTTTGTTGAGCAACACGTTGAGGCAATAACTGCAATCAGGTGTTTTCTCAAATGTTTGAAAGGACTTCTGCACGTGTTGACCGGTATTTAGGTTAGGGTTAGCTAGTTTGTTTTTTTCAATTTTTGTAATTTTTTTTATTTATTATTAGTTTCTTTAGTTTCTTGTTATTAGAATTACTATTGTGAATTTAGCCTTTTTGCTTAATGGGAGGGTATGAATAATTTTGAGGACGACCCAGGGACCCTAACTGGTCAGCAGAGAGATATGAATGTTTGCAGACTGGCAAATGAAGGTGATGGAAAAAGAGGCATCACACACACTCAAAGATATGGAAGGAAAATGTTCCCAAATTAGCTTCACTATGCAAAGTCAGCCAATGAGCATAAGAATATAAAACAAGATTGGGTTATTTATAGTGAAAGTGCAAAGCTCTGTACTGCATTGCCTCCTCTTCTCCCATGAGCAAACAAAACCATCTAAAAGTGCACTAAGCAGCAAGGATGCAGTGAAGTTAGCAAACGTCAGATGGAAAAAAATGTATGGAAAATTACCAGAGCATGAGACACGAGCAATCCATAAGTGGTGCTACCGAAATTGGAAAAGTCTTCAGCACAGGTGTGGATGGTCAAAAACAAATACTGACAAAAGTAGAGAGGAATTTGATATTAGAGAGGCTTTTCAATGTGACACTTAATCTGGCTTCAAGAAATCTGGCATTCTGAGGCAATTTTCTAGGCTCTCTTGAGAGGTCACACTATGATCCTTTTTACGTATTGTAACCAGGTGGTAAAAGAGCTAAACACGTGTTGTAGAATTCTATCCTAAATCCACTTTGTGAGGGTGACAGTTTCCAGGTGAAAGGGTGCTCCTGAGAGAATAAATGCAACAGAAAACACTAACCGGGAATGACGGCACATGTTAGCAGTGAGGAAAAGGATAAGTTTCTTTTTTCCAACCTGGACCTTGTTTCTAGGAGTTTATACATACATTTACTCACCGGTAAAGTTTCTGCATCACTTTTAGTCCTTCGGAGGATATAACTTGATTCACGCTTCAGTGTACATCCAGTAATAATGGCGGAGACGGGGGAGCGACGATATAAGACATTTTCTGCAGTAAAACTCCTTGATTTAATCAATGCTTTAAGTAGAATGAACGAACAAACAAGTACTATTGTCCCGTGAGTTCAGAGTTTCTCTAATTGTGTTTTTGTTGTTGTCTGGGCAGCGAGCTGCTCCTCTCAGCTAACTACAGAAGCGCGCATCGTGAACGTGAACTACCTGATAACAAACGGAAAGCTAAATCTGGACTTACAGGACAATAGTACTCGTTGGTTTTTTTCATTCTACTTAAAGTATTGGTGAAAATGAAGGAGTTTTACTGCAGATAATGTCTTATATAGTCGCTGCCTCGTCTCCGCCATTATCACTGGATGTACACTGAAGTGTGAATCAAGTTATATCTTCTGAAGGACTCAAAGTGATGCAGAAACTTTACCGGTGACTAAATGCACGTATACTCCTAGAAATAAGGTCCAGGTTGAAAAAAAAAAGAAACTGCTGTGTGCTGTTTTAGCACAATATCGTCACACAACGGTTGCTTCGTCTTATGATGAAACCCATCTTTTGTGTTATTGTTGTGCGAGTGTCGATAACTGAATGGGAACAGAACATGCATGTTGGAAATTGTTGCAAACTTTTATATTTGTTTATATATATATATATATATATATATATATATATATATATATATACTGCTCTGTAACCTCAGTCAGTCAAGATTTCAGACAGAGGAGTCAGAACAATAATCAGAAGGTTCTCCAGCAGCTCAGGACCACTCATGAGAGCTGAAAGGTCTTTTACGCCAGATATAATGGGACCTACACCTTCCAAAAAGTTCAACTTTTGTCTCGTCAGTCCACAGAGTATTTTTCCAAAAGTCTTGGGGATCATCAAGATGCTTTCTGGCTAAACTGAGACGAGCCTTTATGTTCTTTTTGCTCAGCAGTGGTTTTGGTCTTGGAACTCTGCCATGCAGCCATTTTTGCCCCCCCGTCTCTTTCTGATGGTGGAGTCATGAACACTGACCTTAATTGAGGCAAGTGAGGCCTGCAGTTCTTGGATGTTGTTCTGGGGTCTTTTGTGACCTCTTGGATGAGTCGTCGCTGTGCTCTTGGGGTCATTTTGGTCGGCCGGCCCCTCCTGGGAAGGTTCACCACTGTTCCATGTTTTCACCATTTGTGGATAGTGGCTCTCACTGTGGTTCTCTGGAGTCCCAAAGCTTTAGAAATGGCTTTGGAACCTTTTCCAGACTGATAGATCTCAATTACTTTATTTCTCATTTTTTCCTGAATTTCTTTGGATCGCAGCATGATGTCTAGATTTTGAGGATCTTTTTGGTCTAGTAAACTTTATCAGGCAGGTCCTATTTAAGTGATTTCTTGATTGAGAACAGGTGTGGCAGTAAACAGGCCTGGGTGTGGCTAGAGAAATTAAACTCGGCTTTCCAAAGATGTGATAAACCACAGTTAATTTATGTTTTAACAGGGGGGGAATCACTTTTTCACACAGGGCCATGGAGGTTTGGATCCCCCCCCCCCCCCCCCCCCCCCTAATAAAAATCTTCATTCAAAAACTGCATTTTCTGTTTACTTGGTTGATCTTTGTCTCGCATTAAAATTTGTTTGATGACCTGAAACATTTAACTTATTGACTGCAAGACCTTTTCCGAGCAGAGCGCTCCACATTGCCAGGATTTTTTAAAGCATTTTCACAGATTCTTGGAGATCCACAGAATATTGTGTGCTATACCTATGCAAACGCTGAATGTACCAAAAGAAAGCTTAGACTCTCTTCTTTTATCAGAAAAAAACATTTGTTTCTAGTTTTTTCCATTCTTTAGTAATCTGCAGTAGAACATGGGTGTGTTGCAGCGAAAATGCCTTCTTCTGACCAAAAATCTGAGAAAACGAGCTTTAAATGCTGCAGTGCGCTTCAAGTGGAAAAGTGTCTTTGATGCCAATATTTTTTTACTTTAGTAACACCTTCATCATCTGACCAGCTGTTTACTTCTATGAAACAACAAATACAACACTGAGAAAAGAGTTTTGGTGGCAAAATAATCATTTACTAGCTAAACAAGCCACAACAACATAACATTTGGCAGAAACGTCTTCCTCTATTCCCCCCTCCCTCCTTTTCTTCAGCCACCGCAGCTTAGGTGCGCAAGCACGACAGGGGGTGTTTTTCAGCTGCAGGGACAGGACGACTGGTTGCAGTTGAAGGAAAGATGAATGCGGCCAAGTACAGAGATCCTGGAAGAAAAGCTCTTCCAGAGATCAGGACCTCAGACTGGGCCGAAGGTTCACCTTCCAACAAGACAATGACCCTCAGCACACAGCTGAAATAACAAAGGAGTGGATCAGAACCACTCTGGACCATTCTGGACCGGCCCAGCCAGAACCCTGACTTAAACCCAACTGAGCATCTCTGGAGAGACCTGAAAATGGCTGAACACCACCGTTCATCATCCAACCTGACAGAACTGGAGAGGATCTGCAAGAAGAACGCAGAAGATCCCAAATCCAGGTTGCATCATTCCCAAGAAGACTCATGACTGTACGAGCTCAAAAGTACTTCTCAGTACTGAGCAAAGGATCTGAATACTTATGACCATGTGATTTTTCAGTTTTTCTTTTTTAATAAATTTGCACAAAATTCTACATTTTTTTCTGTCAAGATGGGGTGCTGAGTGACATTAATGAGAAATAAAATGAACTTTTTTGATTTTGGGAAATGGCTGCAATGAAACAAAGAGTGAAAAGTTTAAAGGGGTCTGAATAGTTTCCGTACCCACTGTATATACATATAATGTTTGGTCTTTGCAGAATGAGTTCCAGTTGAGTCCGACTACAGAACAATGGAGCTAAAAGACCCAGCAATCTTTCATTATGTGATCTTGTAGGACAGGCAGGCCAACATGGCTCTATGTTAGCTGTGCACCTTGCTGCTGGATAGTTTAGGTGCTTAATAATATGAGGAAATTGTGATGATCTTTTACTTATTCCTACTTGTACCAAGAGCAGGCTTGGTCTATTTTTAGCATCATCTGGTTTCCAAGCAAGGCCCACTTAATGAGGTTGTTGCATCGCAATAAATCTCATTAAATGGATGTTTCATGTTTATTCTGATTTCTGTAACATCAAATTTCATAGAGATGCAGAATTTTTCTCCGCTGAATCTAAGCTTTTCCACCCAGACCTTCTGTACTGGCTGCAAAACTAAAACAGGCTGAATTTTGGCAGATTTTTAAAAGCTTAAGTTAAACATGAAAACACTCCTCAGGGTTTATGCATTTAGTTAAAAAATCATCCAAATATAAAGTCTGACGCCACTTTCTCTTGTTCATGTTCAACAGTTAGATGGTAAAATAGCCGTTAGTGAAACCATTTTAATGATCAGGGAATCTGTATTTGCAGGGACATTAGCATAAAAGAAGCTTCCTTTCCACTGATTCCTGATGTTGCACCAGTGTGTGCTGCTCCTTAGAAACAAGGCTGGTAATGCGAGGTATGTGCGGAGGTCGTCTCCCCAAACTAAGAACACAAAAAGGAAAATGAATTAATCATGAATTTACTCAGCAGGGATCATATGAAATGAGAAGAGAGACTGAACAGTTGAATAAATGTTTGAAAACAACAGAAAGCTTGAGAGATGCTGCATGCGCCTCTTCTGTTCTAACTTTAGTATTTTCCTAAATATGGGAGAGGAAGTGGTAGACTATGCACGGATAAAAGTATAATTAAGACAAATGAGGAAGTCTTGAACACCTGCTAACGTGGATGTTAGCTAAATCTGCCTGCAGGGCTGCAGAAGGCCGCTGCTGTCCATGGACTGGTTTACTCTAACTGGTTTTAGCTCATCCAGTACATTCCTTGTCTGCTTTACCAACACTGCAGCCGTAATTTCTCTCACCTGGTAAATTATTGATCATCCTCCACTAGAGGGATGCTTGTTGGTCCATATGTGCTTCCCGCCCTGGTGGCAGACCCCCTGTGGCAGGAGGACCAAAACCTCACGCCACAGAAACACTTCCCTTCCTCATCAGCCAGGCTCCCTTCATCCTCATATCTCACATAAAAACTTGTATGATAAGTTATGCAATATTTATCTGATCTTATTCAACTAACCCTCAACAAATGGCCCTGGTGGTTCCCACATCGAGACCTAAAACTAGGGGTGACTGGGCTTTTTCAGTAGTAGCCCCTACTTTGGGAACGTGTTGTCCTTGAATATTTGTTCTAGCAGCAATTTGTCATCATTTAAATCACATTTAAAAAACATATTTATTATATTTTTTTAAACATATTTACAGCAAGGGGAAAAAGTATTGAACACGTCAACACTTTTTTTCAGAAAATATATTTCCAGTAGAGCTATTGACATGAAATTTTCACCAGATGTTGGCAACAACCCAAGTAATGCACACATACAAAGAAATCCTAACATTTACGTCCATAAATTAAGTTATGTGTAATATAGTAAAATGACACAGGAAATAAGTATTGAACACATGAAGAAATGGAGGAACAAAAAGATCTGAAAGCCAAGAAAGCAGCTGCAGTCTGTCAGTATTTAGAAAGTAATCCTGTCCTCTATCAGTGCAAAGTAATATCAGCTGGTTTAGTCCTGATTGATGCCTTTAAAAAGGTTTCTCATCACCAAGGTGTCAGACAAGAAGCATTGCAAGATGGGTAAAACCAAAGAGCTGTCTAAAGACCTACACAACCTTATCATTGCAAACACACTGAAGGCATTGGTTCCAGGTGCATTTCTAAACTTCTGAAAGTTCCAGTGAGCACCATTGGGGCCATCATCCGGAAGTGGAAAGAACACGGCATGGTCATAAAGCGGCCACGGCCAGATGCTCCTCACAAGATTTCAGACAGAGGAGTCAGAACAATCATCAGAAAGGTTCTCCAACAGCCCAGGACCACTCCTGGAGAGTTTCAGAAAGACCTGGAACCAGCAGCTACAGTTGTTTCAGAGAAAACAAGAAGGAATGCACTCAACCGCCATGACCTTCATGCACGCACACCACACAAGACTCCATTTCTGAAGAAGAAGCAGGTTGATGATGGTTTGAAGTTTGCAACACAACATCTGGACAAACCCATGACATTCTGGAAAACATAGTCTGGTCAGATGAGACCAGAACTGAACTCTTCAGATGTCATAAGACACAACATGTTTGGAGGAGAAATGGCACCGCACTCGACCCCCAAAATACCATAGCAAGAGTGAAGGTTGGAGGTGGGAACATCATGGTAGGGCCTGTTTTTCAGCATGTGGTACTGGCCGACCTGGCTAAAGAAAAGAAAGTAAAGCTGCTAGAACGGCCCAGTTAATTGAATCCAATTTAAAATCTTTGGAAATAACTGAAGATCCGAGTTCACAGAAGAGGCCCCCATAACCTTGAAGATCTGAAGGCAGTTTGTGTGGAAGAATGGACCAAAACCAGACCTGAGCAACGTATTCCACTGGTTTCTCCATACAGGAGGCATCTGGAGGCTGGAATCACTGACAAAGGCTTTTGCATTAAGTATTAAATAAATTTCAGTAAACGTATTCAATACTTATTCCCTGTGTCATTTCACTATATTACACATAACTTAATTTATGGACATAAATGTTAGGATTTCTTTGTATGTGTCCATTACTTGGGTTGTTGCCGACATCTGGTGAAAAATTCATGTCAATAGCTGTTCGAGAAATATATTTTCGTTGAACAATGTGGACGTGTTCAATACTTTTTCCCCCGCTGTACATTTATTGGCTTATGGTTGAGTGCAGACTCCCCTGTTTTCCTCTCATTCTTTTGATTTCTATGTCTTTGTTTTTACTTGATGTTTAAAGAGCCACAACTTTTAGCAGTTTTCTCAGTGGAAACTGAGACCCTGTTTCAACGGCTAAACTAGCATCCATCTTCATCTTACCTGTACTGTGAGCTCACTCCAGCCAGTATACGGTCTTATCTAAGGTTGTCATGACACTAAAATTTTATTCTCGATACCATACTAAAGATGGTGGTCAATACTCAATATTATTTTTGATACTAAAGGGGAGAACCCTGCTTCTAAATGACATGTTGATAAAACGTAAATGACGGTTTATTTGAGTTAGTGGAGGGGAAATATAATTTACTTTATTGTCATTCCTGCTGTCCTGGAGGGTCCACGGTCCTGCAGGAAACCGGGAGATGCATGTTTGTCTCTTCAGAGACCATCACGCAGGCGTTGAGGAGAAAGTGTTGCAGTCATCCGTGCATTTGGCTGCTGTATGCAAGCTTTTAGCGCTGCCCCCCCCCCCCCCCCCCCCTTTGTATTTTTCTGGAGAAATACATGTGAAGGACCTAATTTTCAATTCACCGCTTTATTTAAAGAAGCATTGTTAATATTTAATATGATTAAGTGTGTAAAATAACCTACTTAGAGGTCGTATTCAGCAGCTGCGTCCACCAACAAGAAGAAATGTTACTGCAAGGCTGAGAATCTGTATTTATTGTTTAGTTAATTAACAATTTTATTAGCCTGGAACAATATTTGTGAAGCTGTCTATTTTTATATGAACAACAGAGGAAAAATGAAATGGAAAAAGGAGGAAATGTGGAACGGCATCCAGAGTTCTTGCATCTCTGGATCGCCTCCATCAGCAGATTAAAGCTCATCCTCCAACCTAAGAACATCTGTCAGAGCTTCAGGAAGGACACAAAAACATCTTCTGCCTCAGCTCCTCTCACGCTTCACACAACAAAAATAGAAATGTTTATGTTATAGGTTTATTATTGATGTTTATATTAATGTCTTGGATTTCACAGTTTTCATGGAGACCAAACCAGAGCTTAAACCTCTGGGCACCTTAGGGGACCTCTCAATCTCTCATTCAGTTTGAAGGCTAATCGTATGAAACTTGACACGGAATTTTCTTTTATTTTCATGTTTATAATTCCATGATCGCTTTTATTAAAAGATGCATAGAAAAGGAGATATAAAATGTACCGACACTCTTCCACTTAAGGACCGATATGGTCCAATTGACTCCCATTATAACCCCATATTTTGGATATACTGTTATTCTTACATATGACAGTGGTTTTACCATACATTTCCAATAGATCTAAACCTTTGCCTTTAACATACAGGGAAAATAGGTTTTAGGTTAGATGACCCCCTCAGGCCACCAGGGTCAGCCGAGGTTTAAGACATAGTCTCAATGGAGGTCAGTTATTCTTACCTTGCAAAGTGCATGGCAGTCTTGATGCGTTGGGACACGTACTGTATAAAAGAATGGCATGGATGTGGTTGAGAATATATATTTTGTGTGTATGTGTGTAAAATTTGAATGACAAAAGGCCAAATATGGTCCCATTGACCCCCATTATGACCACATATTTTGGATATAGTGTTATCCTGATATCAGAGCCGGCTCTAGACTTTAGGGGGCCCTAAGCAGAATAATGTTTGGGGGCCCTAACCCTTCATGCCATGAACAAAGGTTTTGGGTAGACGCAACAAAGTCATAATATAATGAGTATTAACTTATTCAAAACACTTTAGGAACATAGTAAGTAAAAATATGATCACACTTACCAGTACTGCTGTTAAGTTGCTGTGAGTTCAGAGTTTCGTGGATTGCGGTATGTTGTTGTCTTGCTAGCTAGCTGCTCTCCCAGCTGTGCTGCGGCGGCGCACGTCAATGGGCGTGCACGGCCAGTAGAGTTTGAAATAACGAAAAGCTAGATCTGAACTTACAGGACAATAGTACGTGCTTGTTTGTTCGTTCATACATTCGTCTTAAAGTACAGGTGAAATGATGGCATTTTGCTGCAGGTAAAGGCTTATACAGAGGCCCATTCATTCTGGCCTCTTCACTCCCATTGTATGGATGTGACAGACATGTATTGGACGTTCATCAAAACACTGAATCAATTGTGTCCTGTACTGGTGCAAGACTGTTTATTGCACCAGTACAGGACACCATTTGGTCTCGTATTATATGGACCGTCACTATTGACCCAATCAAATGTCGGGGCGGGACATCTAATGACTAAATAAGGAACAATTCTGTATTTCACAGGACGGTTGGCAACCCTGCTGCCAGCTTGAGCTACAACTGCTTTGCTGGCTAACTGTACCCAACCAGTTACTAATGCTGCCTTCATGTGGTATGGGAAAGATGATCCTTTCTACTTGCTAAATGGAAATTACCAGAGCGTTGTGTTCAAGTGATTTCTTGTCGTAATGAAGTTTAACAATGGAGGCTATCTTCGACTGACTAGCTAGCTAGCTGCTAGCTAGAATCTCCTCTGAGGAAGTAAACCAAATAATAACCATATTTTTACAAACAAAACTAAGTTTAAATGATGATGTTATTAAAGTTCTGTACTTCACAGAATTATCCCGACTACAAACTAACCACGTAACAGCAGCAGAAAACTTTAAACAGAATGTATTGCTTCCCATTCAGGATATTTTCATTGCTCTCCGCCATGTTGAAAGGTCAGAGTTTACTTCATCTCGGCAACTCGAGCATCATAAAATTTTTCCAGTTTCCCAGTGGAAATTACAACATGAGTGGGTGTTCAAGTGCAATTTTGATGTCGGACTTTGGTATTTACCATAAATACGATACCACATGAAGGCAGCAAATCTGTTAGCACTAAATCAAATAGCATTTTCAAAAATTGCTGGTACGTTTAGTCTATTCATGTTCATTATCACTGACACCAGACTAATACCTGACATCAAGTATTATTACAACCTTGTCCCCGCCAACTGCTTCTTTAGCCTTTTTACTTTTTTCTTCCCCAGATGCGTAATTCCTCTTCATCTTAATGAAGCCCATAAAGCACTCACTGAGACAAACTACTTAGGCCTCCCAAGGGGGGCTCCTAGTGATGCGGGGCCCTAAGCAGTCGCTTAGTCTGCTTAGTGACAAAACCGGCTCCGCCTGATGTATCAGTGTTTCATTCACCATACATTAGTTCATCTATGCCTGTGTCCTTTCTTTGCTCAGTGATGGCAGCAAAGCTAAATGTCACATTTCTTCCTTCTATAGACTAATCCGGCCAAATGCCACAACTAGACCGTCCGCCATTGCAACGGTGTCGTTTCTGTACATGTGTAATAAGCACAGATGAGAATGGGACTTTTTTCTGAACAATAAGGAGGAAATCTAGAAGGACGTCACATTCCTGGTTGTTGGAACATCAGAGGAAAACTTTAATGTGGTAATTAGTGAATAAGAAGATCACAGACATTTATTTCATGAAGATTTCTGCTGTCTGACAAAAGTGGACGGTGCTGCTTAGTCTACTGATGTCAGTGTGTTTGTATCAGGGAAGAATATTGGACACACAGAGCAGAGGAGGAATAACTTGCTGCCACGGTGGAGAAAACACTGGATTTAATCCCCAAAAACAAAAACATGGAAAAATATGGTGAACACTCATTAATCTGACACTTTATTTCACATATATCCTCTCGGAAATGATGCACCGCACATTATTATGCTAGCTAATGCTAACAGAGACAGCTTAGGTGTTGCTGCAAGTTAATGACTAATCTGGGAAATATTGTGAAATATAATGTTATTTTCTCTGATTAGGACAACATTGTGACCAGAAAATAAAAATAATTCAGTCGCAAACACAAACGGATCAGGAAGACGGTGTCCTGCAGCCTTTAGTTTCATCTGCATGTGGCAGGATGAAGGAGGGCCTGGGCGGGATTTGCACCACAGACTCCCGGGTGAGAGTCATGCGCACTAACCAGTCAGCCAAAGGGACATCTTGTTGGCCAAGTAGCCAGGGAACATTAACACTTGGAGGCATAGTGACAGGACCCTCAACTGCCACATGCAGGACATGTGAAGACTACATGGTCTGTACAGTCCTTAAACAATACCAAAAGCCAAATATGCGATAAAATAGAAAAGTAACCACCTTTGAAAGAGTTTAGTTCTTTAAAACTTTAAGTAATCAGGAGATTTCAGTGTTATTCCAGTGTGGGTTGTCATTAAAGTCAGTTTCTGAAGATGAATAATAGTTTAAATTAATGCTCCTATGAAAAAATAAATAAATAAAAGTCAGAGTATTTTAGAGATCTCTGGATAACATACCTATAGGTTATCATGATCTTAGACGACTGTCCAACGTTGTAAATCCAGATATTCACGCTGTTTTCCATGTTGGCAGATAGGAGGTAATTGGAACTAGTCACTGTTGAAATGGCGGCGCCGCAAGATGGCGCAACACACAAAACGCTCGTCGGATTAGTCTTTACTCCAGGTGTCAAACACCAGTCCTCCAGGGCCACTATCCCACAAGTTTTCGTTGTTCCCTGCTCCCACAAACCTGACTGAAATATGAAGAACTTGACAGGGGCCAAATCTTAATCTGTGTTCTTGTGCGTATTTGCGTGCGCGTGGACTTGTGAAACATCCCCATCCGCGGTCCAGGTCATGTTCCATTTCAAAATTCGCTTCTCAGCAAGTACGCTAGAAATCCCCATTTTTGTTGTTTTACTGTTATTTTCCCATAAATTCACAATAAATCTAAAGCCTAATTTATAGTTGTCCGTAAAATGCTCTACGTATGTTATAGAGATCCCTCTACGTCGATGGAGAGCCTGTCAGAGAGCCTCTCCGTCGTCTTCGGCTGCACAAAATATTTTTTAAGTGTCCGTCACTCCGTCAAGGGACGACTGAGACGTTAAGAGCTGTGATTGGTCTACAACTACGTAAACACTAGCAGCGCCAGTTTTAAACCAGCTAGCCTACAAAGACGTAGATATGAGTTCAACCGAAAACATTTGGCTGAAGAAGTGAGGAAATACCAAAATCTCCCCATCGTCTTTATTTTGCATCAAAAGTATCTGTTATTCAGCTGCAGCAGCAACAATAGTCTTTCTCTCTCGGACGGCATCATAGAAGTAGGTCAGTCTCGTGTAGCGACCCCTACTGATCGGGCGGGAAATTGCACTGCGTATCCGGCAGCATGACGGAGAACTATGAAGGCTGGAGGGGTCTCCACCGTTATGCAGTTGGATAACGCATTACGTAGTCGGAGAAGTATACTGTAGCCTTAAGATTCTGCTTTCAAAATGCAGGGAAAACAGGTTTTAGCTCAGGTTATAGTAATTACTGTACACAGCTGAACTTTGCTTCTTTAAATTTGTAATGCAATCTTTTCCTTAAGTTTCATAATTATTTTTTAAGAACATGCATGATACTACTGAAGTTAACAGACTTCACATTAATTTTTATCTTAAAGCATTGATGAAATGAAGAACATTTTATCTATGCCTCTATTGTTTTGCTTTATGGATTGTTGACTTTTATTCTGTAAAGCATTTTGGTTGACCATTGGCCTTTGAAAATGTGCTATATAAATAAAGCTGACATTAACATTTGTTGGTGCACTACCTCCTGTAAAGGCTAAGTTACAGTAAGAACAGATACAGCTCCACAGATGTTTCAGTGCATGTCAGTAACACGAGAACACTGCCTGAAATCAGCAGGGTTTCTTTCCATAGTTACTAAGAAGCCAGAAGGTTGAAGGGTTTGTTCCAGTGTCCTTTTCTCGAGGAGGCAGACAGGAGCATCCTCTTCTGGGGCTGGAGAGCAGGACCGGTCATCAAAAATGCATTCCTGTTTTCTAAGAAAAATGGTGATGGTTGCTCCAACGTGCTCCCACTGTTTTATTTAAGCGTTTCTTGTGTACACAAACACAGCTGGATACTTGTTGGATAAGCATGTTTGATAAAATATGGACGCCAGATGATGATGTAACAGGACAGTACTGTTATTTTATTGGTAAAGTTTTGTAACTGCAGCTCTGAGGACAAAAAATGAAATAAATTTATTGTACATCCAAGTAAAGAAACCTTCATCCTGATGTTGGAAAATATGGAAACTTCGGAAATGTTTTAGAGCTTATCAACCAAAAACACCACTTGTCTGGATAAGACAAAAAACTCTTGGCTCTTGTACAGTGATGATGCAGGATGTGGTTCAGCAGTTGGACTCCGGACTGCAGGCGGACCAGTTCAGCAGCCAGAGTCTGGTCTGTAGGTGGACCAGTTCAGCAGCCGGAGTCTGGACTGTAGGCAGACCAGTTCAGCAGCCGGAGTCTGGACTGCAGGCGGACCAGTTCAGCAACTGGACTCTGGACTGCAGGCGGACCAGTTCAGCAGCAGGGCTCTGGACTGCAGGCGGACCAGTTCAGCAGCTGGACTCTGGACTGTAGGCGGACCAGTTCAGCAGCCTGAGTCTGGACTGCAGGCAGATCAGTTCAGCAACAGGACTCTGGACTGCAGGCGGACCAGTTCAGCAGCTGGACTCTGGACTGCAGGTGGACCAGTTCAGCAGCTGGAGTCTGGACTGTAGGCGGACCAGTTCAGCAGGCGGACTCTGGACTGCAGGTGGACCAGTTCAGCAGCTGGACTCTGGACTGCAGGCGGACCAGTTCAGCAGCCGGAGTCTGGACTGCAGGTGGACCAGTTCAGCAGCTGGACTCTGGACTGCAGGCGGACCAGTTCAGCAGCCGGAGTCTGGACTGCAGGTGGACCAGTTCAGCAGCTGGACTCTGGACTGCAGGCGGACCAGTTCAGCAGCCGGAGTCTGGACTGCAGGCGGACCAGTTTAGCAGCTGGACTCCTGTCCTGTTTCCAGCATGCTTCTGTTATGGATCCAGTATGTGGTCCAGGTCTTGCTGTGATGGATCCAGTATGGGGTCCAGGTCTTGCTGTGATGGATCCAGTATGTGGTCCAGGTCCAGGAGCAGATGTTGCTCTAAAACCTCCATGTACCTTCCAGCATTGATGGAGCTTCACAGATCTGGAAGCTGCCGTTGCCACAGCAACCCCATCCTAGGGCTGGGCAATTAATCGAAACTTAATTGAAACCGACATTCAAAACAATTAGTCGATGCAATCTGGCTCATGTCAATGATTTAATCTATTTCCCTGAGTAATATTTAGAAATATTAATTAGATGACCATAGTTAAACTGTGCACGCCTCCTTTAACTTATTTTAAAATCAATATGTTTTGGTCTTTTATTATGAAAATATTTGCAAGAAATACTTTCCGTGAGCTGCTGAGTTCAACTACCTTGAAAAGATGAAGTCTTCAGTCCTGTTGCCTGCATTAAGTCTACAGAAAACAAAACATTTTGTAGAGATGCCAGCTTTATTATTATTATCATTATTATTATTATCCTGTCAATCTGTTTCTCATACATTACACAATAAATGCAAAGGAAAGAAAGAAGCAGTAGAAAAGATTAAGCATCAGTCAGAAATACATCGTACAGAGCTCATCAGACATGTCGACCTGAAATCTAAAAAATGAAACATGAACTTGTTTCAGTGACAGATCAGTGGTGCTGTGTTATCCAGAATATTCGTATTTCACCAGGTGAAAAGGCAAATAGGTGCACGTTTGAAGGGTTTCCATGGATACATTCCTGTTCATCTTTCAGGTGATTTAGAAAATCTTTTCTCAACATAAGTTGCTCCAGTCAAAGGCGGACACGTTGACAGGAAACGTCTCTGCCTGTCTGGGCGATCCCGGTCATGGTGGGGGGGGATGGATGACCGTGTTTTCATCAGCCATCAAACATGAACGTGTTCCTCTGCATACAGCCGTAAACCCAGTCCTGGCTGCTGCTTCCACTGGGACGTCCTGACATCGGACCAGGACGTTAGCGGGACGATGATGACGGACACTGAGAGGACGGCGTCTCCGCTCCGACCTGTATGGAAACACCTGAGAGCTCCCTGGATTCAGGAGAATGAAGATGTGCTGCAGGTTTCGGGGATTCAGGTTCTTTGGTCCGTGCTGTGTTCAGGTTTTAAGCAAGCTGGTTTGAGGGCGGAGCCGTCTGTAAAGCAGCCGGCTGATTGGTCAACTACCGGGTTCCCCGGACTGGAATGGTCAGAGACGGATTAACTTCTTTGGTCAAAGAAAAAGAAATCAGACAGAAAGTTTCTTAATTCATACAAGATGTGTTTTTCCATAAGTGGACAGTGGTTCGGTCTTCTGAGGTTTTGGTGGACAGACCACAGGGTGAGCTTCATGTGCTTCAGGAGGAAGAGGCATCTCCGATTTAGGAAACGTTCCCTCCATTTCTCTGCTGGATGGGCTCTCCTTTCTGAGACAGCAGGAACGACTCCCACACAGCCAGGCACTGAAAGATAAATCACATGCAACATGAGGAGGAGGAGCGTGTCCTACACTCTGGATGTGGAAACAGTTTTCATGGTGGACTCTGGGGACAGTTTTGTCCCTCTAACACCTTTAGGCTGTATGGTCTCTGCTGGTGTACATCAGTCATAACCCTTCTGCATGTCGTATTTAATAAGGTCTCTCGAACTATTCCATCATTTAACCCTGTTCTATACATGCTGATATTCCTAATATGCCCCCTAGTGGAGACTTTTGGCACTACAACAGTTATGACATATCACACTGCAATATGCAAATTATACACACACACACACTCACACATACACACAGTGGGTACAGAAAGTATTCAGACCCCTTTTAAACTTTTCACACTTTTTCATTGCAGCCATTTGCAAAAATTTAAAAAAGTTCATTTTATTTCTCATTAATGTCACTCAGCACCCCATCTTGACAGAAAAAAACAGACATTAAGAAATTTTTGCAAATTTATTAAAGAAAAACTGAAATATCACATGGTCATAAGTATTCAGACCCTTTGCAGTGACTCATATTTAACTCATATTCTGTCCATTTCTTCTGATCCTCCTTGAGATGGTTCTACTCCTTCATTGGAGTCCAACTGTGTTTAATTTAACTGACTGGACTTGATTAGGAAAGACACACACCTGTCTATATAAGAGCTTCCAGCTCACAGTGCATGTCAGAGCAAATGAGGATCATGAGGTGGAAGGAACTGTCCAAGGAGCTCAGAGACAGAATTGTGGCGAGACACAGATCTGGACAAGGTTACAAAAGAATTTCTGCAGCACTAAAGGTTCCTAAGAGCACGGTGGCCTCCATAGTCCTTACATGGAAGAAGTTTGGGACGACCAGAACTCTTCCTAGACCCGGCCATCCAGCCAAACTGAGCAACGGTGGGAGAAGAGCCTTGGTGAGAGAGTAAAGAAGAAGCCAAAGATCACTGTGGCTGAGCTCCAGAGATGCAGTAGAGAGATGGAGAAAGTTCCACAAAGTCAACTATCACTGCAGCCTCCACCAGTCGGGCTTTATGGCAGAGTGGCCCGATGGAAGCCTCTCCTCAGTGCAGACATATGAAAGCCCGCATGGAGTTTACCAAAAAAACACATGAAGGACTCCCAGACTGAGAGAAATAAGATTCTCTGGTCTGATGAGACCAAGATTGAACTTTTGGAGTTCATTCTAAGCAGTATGTGTGGAGAAAACCAGGCACTGCTCATCACCTGCCCAATACCATCCCAACAGTGAAACATGGTGGTGGCAGCATCACGCTATGGGGGTGTTTTTCAGCTGCAGGGACAGGACGACTGGTTGCAGTTGAAGGAAAGATGAATGCGGCCAAGTACAGAGAGATCCTGTAAGAAAAGCTCTTCCAGAGTTCAGGACCTCAGACTGGGCCGAAGGTTCATCTTCCAACAAGACAATGACCCTCAGCACACAGCTGAAATAACAAAGGAGTGGATCAGAACCACTCTGGACCATTCTGGACCGGCCCAGCCAGAACCCTGACTTAAACCCAACTGAGCATCTCTGGAGAGACCTGAAAATGTCTGAACACCACCGTTCACCATCCAACCTGACAGAACTGGAGAGGATCTGCAAGAAGAACCAGAAGATCCCAAATCCAGGTGTGGAAAACTTGTTGCATCATTCCCAAGAAGACTTGTGGTTATACGAGCTCTGAAGGTGCTTCTACTCAGTACTGAGCAAAGTACTGAATACTTATGACCATGTCATATTTCAATTTTTCGTCTTTAATAAATTTGCAAAAATTTTCACATTTGTGTTTTTTTTTCTGTCAAGATAGGGTGCTGAGTGACAATAAGAAATAAAATGAACTTTTTTCATTTTGGCAAATGGCTGCAATGAAAAAGTGTGAAAAGTTTAAAAGGGTCTGAATACTTTCCGTACCCACTGTAAACATATACATACTGTATGTACATCCTCTGGACCTACACATGTAGCCTCTGGGAACAACTACAGGGCCGGTACCAAAGTGAGGACTACAGCAGCAAGGCCTCGTTCCACCGTTATGGCACTGGTCTGTGGAACAGCCTGCCAGAAAACTTCAGGGCTGCAGAGACTGTTGATGTTTTTAAGAAAAGGCTGAAGACCTACCTTCATAACCTAGCTGTTTGATTTCCTTTTATTTTATTTTAATTTATTTTATTTGACATAGCAGCAATTTAAAAGATGAAAATTTTTAAAAAGCGTTTCACTTAGAATTAAAGAGAATGTGTCATATTAACATCATCTACCTGCCGAACTGTTGACAGGAACAAAAACTTGGATTGGGGGTGCCCAAACATTTGCATGCAACTGTCTAAACATGTTTATTTCCCCCCACTGTGGAGCTTCGCATCCCCTCCAGTCACAGCCGGCTTTCTTCTGCAGGAGTTGTGGCATCTCGTCTTCTTTTGTCATTCTGGGTGGTAACACTGGACATAATCTGCTCTGAGAAACACTCTGAGGCCTTTGGCTCTCCAAGATAAAGCCCAACCTGCTCTTTGTGGTCTCGAATGTGCTCCTTTCTTATGCCTGCAGTGAAGGTAACTGACAGTTTTTAGATTCTCCGTCTTCCTTCATGAGACAGAAGTTTAATAACCTCACAGTGTTGTGTCTGATTCAAGCTGAAGTCAGAGGTTAGCTGACAGGTTACCACCGGTCATAAACACCCCGGCACAACTTCCCCGTCGTGCTTCTTTGCAACTCTGCTGTGTGAGACTTCGTCTGCGTGTCACCGACGACGTGACAGAGCAAATCACAGTTTTATGACATAACAGCAGTTATCTAGATGGCAGCAGAGACGGGAAAGCGTGCAGCCAGAGAGAAGAGATGACAGGCTCACACCAACAAACACAAACAGCCTTAAAAGCCAATCTGTGAACTGGGGTTCCACTCTGTCAGCGCACATCAATAAAGCGCAGTCGCTTTCTCTCCAAGGTAATAGCAGCTTGTTTAGAAGCAGCAATAATTCACCGCCGACTCTTCATTTAACAGCCAATTTCTCTCCGTGGAACCTGCAGGACCTTGGCAGGGCGAGACGGAGACGTGCTCATGGAGACGAATCTGGGAGGAAAACTGCCACCGATCCAGTTAAACGTCACTAGAAAGGATAAGAATGTTTTTCACTCTTACAAAACCTGTCCAGCCCAGCTCAGTGCAACGCCCCAGAAATACAAAAACCAACAAAACACACATTATTTCCCATCCACGACCTGATGAAACGACATCAATAACAAACATGTCCGATTAGTGAAGAACAGAGGTGGTAAATGTCCAGACCCAGTTCAGCTTTGACGGACTGAGGGACACCTCAAACCTGTTTATCTCGGACCAAAGACAGTAAAAACATGGATGTAGTATCCAGTTACGTCTGAGGAGAGAAAGTGAAGCCAGTTGGGTGTTTCCCACCGTCACCATCCTGCCATGTCGCGTGTCGTCACTCCAGGAAAATACTAAAATGGGTCAAGACAGGGCAGCACCGAGCTACGGGGCAAATGATTGACAGCTAAGCTCATGCCGAGCTAATCTGAAGTGAACAGGAGCTAACGAAGATAGAGGTTAGGCTAAAGGTAAGACATGCTCAGACTTGCTGTTAACCAGCTAAAAACAACCGTTGTCCAACTCTGCTACAGGCTGCGGCCTTCCTGGGAGTGAGCAGGTGCGTGTGCACGGCTCATGTGGCTGCATCCCAGTCCGCCCGGTTTGGACGGGTTGTACTGAAAACAAAATTTCACTGCATTAGGACGCCAGTACAATGACAATACAGTAAAGTCTTCTGAATCTGAAGCAGGGAGCTAACTGTTAGCCTCCACGGCTAAAACCAGCACCCAGTCTGCCGCCTCTCAATCAAAAGGACACGCCCATAATTATGTGTAATTTATAACATCTAAACGGATGAGTTATAAAAAAAATTCAGCCCCCTCACAGTTGATATGAAGGTAAACTTGACCTATCAAACCTAATATGATGTTTAGAACCAGGATGCAAACATGCCTATTTCTGCTGTAAACATGTTTATTGCTGCTTTGAACGTGTTTACTTCTGCTCGAAACATGTTTATTTCTGCAGTGAATGTGGTTATTTCAGCTGTGAACATGTTTATTTCTGCTGTGAACATGTTTATTTCTGCAGTGAACGTGTTTATTTCTGCTGTGAACATGTTTATTTCTGCTGTAAATATGTTTATTTCTGCTGTAAATGTGTTTATTTCTGCAGTGAACATGTTTATTTCTGCGGGGAAGATGTATATTTCTGCTGTAAATGTGTTTATTTCTGCTGTGAACATGTTTGTTTCTGCTGTGGACATATTTATTTCTGTGGTGAACACGTTTATTTCTGCTGTAAACGTGTTTATTTCGGCTGTGAACATGTTTATTTCTGCTGTGAACATGTTTATTTCTGCGGGGAAGATGTTTATTTCTGCTGTAAATGTGTTTATTTCTGCTGTGAACATGTTTGTTTCTGCGGTGGACATATTTATTTCTGTGGTGAACACGTTTATTTCTGCTGTAAACGTGTTTATTTCTGCTGTGAACATGTTTATTTCTGCTGTGAACATGTTTATTTCTGCGGGGAAGATGTTTATTTCTGCTGTAAATGTGTTTATTTCTGCTGTGAACATGTTTGTTTCTGCTGTGGACATATTTATTTCTGTGGTGAACACGTTTATTTCTGCTGTAAACGTGTTTATTTCCGCTGTGAACACGTTTATTTCTGCTGTGAACATGTTTATTTCTGCTGTAAATGTGTTTATTTCTGCTGTAAACATGTTTATTTCTGCTGTGACCCTTAATTTCTGCTGTAAATGTGTATTTCTGTTGTGAACATGTTGATTTCTGTGAACATGTTTATTTCAGCTGTAAACATATTCTTTTCTCCTGTAAACGTTTATTTCTGCCGTAAGCATGTTTATTTCTGCTGTGAAGTTGGCCTTTTCAACATGGGAGTCTATGGGGATTTGCTCTGTTTTAAAGTCAGCTCCTAGTGGATGAAGAGAGAACTACAATTATTAACATCCCTTTTGGGCTCAAGTTCCCCCGCCTTCGGCTTGCAGGAGTCAGATATTAGGCGACGTTGGACATCCGATGGGCGTGGACAGATGAGGTTAGGGTTAGGGCTATAATGGACGGCTTAAAACGGTAATGTGGGCGGAGTTGGACGTCCGACCCCGCCTAATGTCCGACTCCGCCACGTCCTTCAAGCTACAGGCGGGACTTCTCTCTGGGCTTCACTTTTCTCCAGCGGAGTTTGCTCCTTGTCTAGGACTCACTGAGATTAGTTACAGAGTTTTACGTGAAGTAAAATCCTGGAAGTGAAGCTTCTGGCAGCAGAGACCGTTTCTAATGAAGCTGATTCAGATGTTCCAGCGAAGCCCTGAATCTGTCCAGGATCTAAGCAGCCATCTACCCAGCACATCAAGCTCAGAGAAGACTACAGAGAGACGAAGAAATAGCTGAACATCACGGTGACAAGAGAAGCTGCTGGTGGGGGAAAGGACTGAATAATTCATGGTGCAGTGCTGCTAACTGGACAGTCTGGAGGAATCCTACAGGCACGGGATTAAAAATGCATCCTTCCACCTGGTATGATGACTGTCTACGTTTATTTCTGGACGTACTTTCATATTAACACATTTTCATTCTGGTTCCAGTAGGATGTTCACTTATTCCTTGGTTCATACCACAATTATGACCTTGCGGTATTCCTTGGTTTATACCACAGATAATGCCTTATTTAGAGGCTGCGTGAGCTCCCATTCTTTTATATTATACACTATTTGGGAAGGGTTGCCGGTTTTAGGTTTCAAGGTATACCACAGTATAAAAACGTAGCGGTATGAGACCACAATTTCCGTCATACCTTCATACCTTGAACTTCATTCTGTCTTATAAAACACAGGGAGAGAGTACAAGTCAGGTGTACGCCGCCAGTCCTGACGCACACTCCCAGTCAGGGTCTGAAATTAACACTCCAGGCGCCAAATGCAACTAAATTTTCCGTTTAAATCTCAGAGGGCTACCCACCACATGGCGAGTAAATGTTCTCTATCAAATTAGTTACGTTTATCTTCATTTCAATGGTGGATTTCTTCTTCGTGTTCTTCTGTCTGCCTGTATGAGCGACGAGCATGTACACAGACAGACAAACGCATTCGTGACACGAGAAGACTGCTACGTTTCTCCTGTTTACTAGCAACTAACATTTAGCTCTCAGGCTGGTTAAGTAGCGCGAACATGTGGAGATTGTTAGCAGGAGGCAGCCTTCCAGAAGAAAGCTCAGTGAACTGGAGAGTAAACCAGCAGGACTTGCAACCAGAAAGTTCAGTGAGAAGCTTTGGAGGTGTCGCAAAACACTGGCTGCACTACGACCGGGTCTGCTCCATTTACTGCCCGGGGGACTGAGTAGCGAGTCGGGCGGGCAGAGTTTTCACCGTCATCCACTCAGATCTGACGGCGTGTTGTTCCAGTTTGATAAATGATGTTGATGTCTGGCCTTTCTTAAAGCTCAGTAGATACCCTGAATTATAATTATTCCCTAAACAATATCTGATTCTGTTCAGCTGCTCTAGGCAGCAAAATCAGGTCACTTTCAAACTGCTTTACTGTAAAATAGTTTGATATTTTGCCCGGTAAAAAATAAGCTCGGCCAGCAGATTTTTTCATCTACCGGCCAACTTGGCTGGTGAATCAAAAAAGGTAATTTCAGACACTGCTCCCAGTTGGTGGCAGTAAGTTCATGTGTCTTGCCAACGCCAATGCCATTAAACATCAAAGGAAGAAGTACAGATGTTCCAATAAAGGGCATTGTTCAACCAAAATAAGTTGTTTTTATTTACCCAGACACTTAAAAACTATGAAGAGTGTAGTCATGATACCATGGTATACCGTGAAACCGTGATATTTTAGCTGAAGGTTATCATACAGTCAAAATTTCATACCGGCACATGCCTAATCTGGAGTGGATCTAAATATCTCCTGAAGGAATTCAAGTTACACCAAAACTGTCTGTGTGAGTAAATGAACGTATTTCATGCTAGAAAATGGCTCCAGATTGAAAAAAAAAACGAATTCTCACTTTAAAGCCTTTTCACACTGGGACCGATGTGAATAAAATGGCACGAAATTGCAAATAATTCAGAGGAGAAAAATAGATGCATTTGTTTATACACACCTACTCCGACGCAAAATTACAAAGATGCAAGAACAAACTCGCATTTGTTATTCGAGAGGAACGTGACAACGTGCAGAGTGCAGGCACGGAGGGAGAGGCGGCTGCAAGGTAAACTTCTGGATGCTGAAAAAAAGTTGATCTCACCATGGAGATGTTAAAGTTATTGCCGTGCAAATCTTTCAGATGAAGTATTCTTCGGAGGTGTGTAAAGGCCTTTAGTGTAAACCAATTAAGCTAACCTGCATGTGATTGGATGGTGGGAGGAGGCCGGAGTACCCGGAGAGAACCCATGCATACACGGGGAGAACATGCAAACTCCACACAGGAAGGCCGCTGTTGAAACTGGTCAAACCCCTCCCCAGCTGAGACTCGAACTAGCTACCTTCTTACTGTGAGGCTGTGATGCTACCTTTTTTTTTAAAAAAAAAAAAAAACAAGGCTCAATGTTTATGTCGATCCTGATGCCTTCACTCATAGATTTAAGTTTAATTTAGAATTAGAAGCCTACATGGTTGTTTTTTAATCTTTTTAAAGCAGAACAAACTTTTATATTCAGGATTAAAACTCATGTAAATGTGTGGATGACTGTAGTTGGTTTACAACAACTGATGAGAAAAAAACTAAAAGTCTTTTTACTGTTTGGTTATCAATAGTCTAAAGAAGAAAACTTAATAAGTTACAGGTAAAGGTCCCATAGCCTCCAGAGTCCAGGTAGAGGTCCCATTAGGGACGGACATATCGATAACCCGGAGTTTATGGTTCAATACCAGCCAGATAAAATATCAGAATCGATACTTGTTTGAGTATCCTGATACCACTGTACAAATACAAAAGATGCAATTTCCCTACTACTGTTAGTGATGATGATGTTTTGGTGTCTTTCAGAACTTTAATGCAGGTTATTGAACATTAAGTTTTGGTAAATTTATAATGTTACTATTACATCTTACATTTGAACATTTTCCACTGAATAAATTGAAATAATCTTAACCTTTACTGAAGTGAATTCATCATAAAAAGAAGTTTTTAATCTTATTTTTGTTTAATTTCTTAAAATAATAATGAATTATATTGATGAAAAGCATTTCTTTCCAGTACTTCTGTTCTTACGTTTTACTTATATCTAATATTGCCCTGATATTCAAGATATTAATGCAAACTGTACAATTGTGGTTTTCTATTAAAAGACAAAGAGTATCTGTATTGGTATCGGTATAGATGAAAAAGTACCATAAAAACTACTGATCGTACTGACAAAAAAATTTCATATCTCCCATCTCTAATTGGCAGATTAGTTTTTGGCTATTACAAGCAAAAAAAAAAAAAAAAATCGAATAACTTATTTTAAATGCGGCCAAGATTTTTTTGGCTTGCAATAAGCAAAAAAATATGCCAATAGAAAAAGTGAAATTTTGTTGATAAGACTTCTCAAATTAAGACATCTTTAAGATGCATGGTCTAAAACAAGTTCCTATAGCTCACTGAAATGTTTCTCTTTAGGTGGTTATGTCTTATTTTGAGTGTGATGAGACATTTTGACTAGAAATAAGAAAAATACACTTTGTAAGACTTTGTAGTGTGGAAATGTGAAGATCATGGGGGCCACTTTCCTCTGTGCATGTTGAAGGTGTAGAATAGAAACCAGCTAGAGGCTCTCCTCCTGCACCAAAAATCTAACATCCTAAGAGGGCCGTGACCGCCATGAACGTGCAGAAAGACTTCAGGAACAAATGGTTAGGGGATCGGCTCTCCGCATCATCTCAGACACTGACACTGACCACAGCCATGCTCCAGCCATCAGCTGGCTGACTGCTGGTGACTCGGTCAGCAACGTCTGGGATTATGGGATGGCCCTGCCACTGCAGTCCATTCAGAACCGGCCAGAACTCGCCACCCGCAGCTGAAACTCATCCCCGTCACTCCTGGGCCTTCATTTCTATTGTGTTGGTGTCCATGGGAACAATTAGAAAAATAACATGTCCAAATCTCCACAAAATGCCCTGTTGCTATGAGGTAACCATGGCAACCTGAGGCGGCTCAGCTCTGCCTTTATTATGGATGACAGTGAAGCTCCTCATCACTGTCAGCTGGAACGGGTCCAATCATCCACCTCCTGCTACGTCTTCAGGTCTTTCTGGTTATTGTTTAGTTGTCTCGTTTAAAAACCGCTGGATGAAAATGTTGCTTTTCCAACATCTCACAACAGTGCCAAACAGAGTTTTTGCCCTTTTACGTCCTCTTCTAGCTTACCGTTCTCAACTGTTGACAAATCACACGTCAGGCCTGATTCTTGCTATGAAAGCCAAGAGGCAGAAACAGAAAATAAGTACTGAGAAAAATCATTACTCACAATCATCTGTTTGACATATAACCCTGTAAAAGGCTGATCGCTCCTGTTAGAACTAGGGATGTCCGATATTACCGGCCTACCAATATTGTCCACTGATATCGGCATTAAACCGACATGACATCACTCCGTCTGGGGACTGGTTGGGGAATGATCGACATTTATTTCCCAGCATCGCCTCTAAGTGTCGCCAAAGGCTCCACAGCTGTAGAAACGTTCATATGCCGGCCATGAAGCTGACGTGCAGCACCGCACATTTCCACCCACGTTTCACTCTTCATACATCTCAACTTTACCGTTTATTACGTCATTCCGATAAGTTCGATATCATAACAACTTACCCCAATAACATACTGTATATATTCAGGGGCACAGATGGCATTTTTAAACTGGGGGTACCAAACAGGGAGAGAACATTCAAACTCCACACAGGAAAGCCACTGTTGGAATTGTTCAAACCCCTCCCCAGCCAGGACTCGAACTAGCAACCTTCTTACTGTGAGGCTGCAGTGCTAACCACCACACCACCGTGCAAATAATTGTTGTGGGAAATGATGTGAATAAAAGTGTCATTTCCAAGTTAATTATAAAATAAATACACTATACTGCCAAAAGTGTTCACTCACCTGCCTTGACTCTCATATGAGCTTCAGTGACGTCCCATTCCTAATCCATAAGGTTCAATATGACGTTGGTCCACCTTTGCAGCTAGAACAGCTTCAGATCTTCTGGGAAGGCTGTGCACAAGGTTTAGGAGTGTGTTTATGGGAACTTTTGACCATTCTTCCAGAACTGCATTTATGAGGTCACATAATGATATTGGACGAGAAGGCCTGGCTCTCAGTCTCCACTCTGATTCATCCCAAAGGTGTTTTATGGGGTTGAGGTCCGGACTCTGTGCAGACCAGTCCAGTTCCTCCACACCAGACTCTGCATCCAGGTCTTTATGGACCTGCTTTGTGCGCTGGTGCACAGTCATGTTGGAAGAGGAAGGGACCAGCTCCAAACTGTTCCCACAAAGTTGGGAGCATGGAATTGTCCAAAATGTCTTGGTATGATGAAGCATTCAGAGTTCCTTTCACTGGAACTAAGGGGCCAAGCCCAGCTCCTGAAAAACACCCCCACACCATAACCCCCCTCCACCAAACTTTACACTTGGCACAATGCAGTCAGACAAGTACCATTGTCCGGGCAACCACCAAAACCAGACTCCTCCATCAGATTGCCAGATGGAGAAGTGTGATTCGTTCCTCCAGAGAACGTCTCCACTGCTCTAGTGGCTGCTTTCCCCACTACATCCACGCGTTGCATTGCACTTGGTGGTGTATGGATGGATGCAGCTGATCGCCATAGAAACACATTCCATTACGCTCTCTGCACACTGTTCTTGAGCTGATCTGAAGGCCACATGAAGTTTGGAGGTCTGTAGTGATTGACTGCAGAAAGTTAGCCACCTCTTTGCACTATGCACGTCAGTTTACGTGGCCGACCACTTTGTGGCTGAGTTGCTGTCATTTCCAAACACTTTCATTTTCTTATGATACAGCTGACAGTTGACTGTGGAATATTTAGGACGGAGGATATTTCATGACTGGATTTGTTGCACAGGTGGCATCCTTATCACAGTTCCATGCTGGAATTCACTGACCTCCTGAGAGCGACACATTCTTTCACAAATGTTTGTAAAAACAGTCTGCATGCCGAGCTGCTTTAGTTTATACACCTGTGGCCATGGAAGTGATTCTAACTCCTGATTTAGATCATTTGGATGGGTGAGCAATACTTTTGGCAATATAGTCCAGAGTTAAAGAAAATGAATTATTTTTGCCTTGGCACTTTTTCGTGTTCTTATGTTGTGGAAATTTACAATTATTCCATGAAAAAACTGCTAAAACTTACAAATGTTACCATGCATACACTTTGCATTATGCATTTTGAAATATGTGTTGGTTCTTTATTATTTTTAGTCCAAGTTATTGGGAGCCATTGAGGTCGGACCAAAGAGCCGCAGGTGGAAGACCCTTGGTCTAAGTTTTCATCTAATTGATGACGCATCAGATTGTTTGTGTGTCTGGATTTTAAAGATTCATATTAACCAGAAAGTCAGACAGTTATGAGATTCTCCAGAGTCCGTACCCATTACTGCTCTTCTAGGTTCTGCAGCTTCTACAGGCTGCAGCATTCTTCCCGGTTTATACTTCTACTGTATAAGGTTCTCCATCATCTTGTTTCTTTTTGTTTCTGTATCCTGTTGTAGAGACGAGCCAATATTCTTTCATCTTCAGCCTGATGTGATGCCAGCTGGCTGAATTTCACAGCTTTTCATTCTAATGAGATGCTTTCTGGTTCTGTCAACAGTCAACGAGTAGTTTGGAGCTCACTTTTTTTCTACATTAGTTCGAATATGAAGCTTATTTATCATTATTTATGTTTTTATTTTAATGAATCAGTCCAGAGGAGGACTTTGGATTCCCTTGTCCAAATAAAAATTTTGTATTTCAACACTTTTATCACCAAGGCTACAAGATATTTAGTCTGAATGAAAAGGAAATAGTACTTTTTCTCAGCAGCTGGATTCGAGTCTGTCTGTGATGAAACTGTAAAGGAGATGAGCTGATGTGAGAAGGATGGAGAGTGTTAAACTCGGGGAAGTGAAGCTAAAGCTCTGCTGCCCTCTGCTGGCAGAGATCCAGACTTCAGAGCCACCACAGAATAAAAGCAGACAGGAAGACACCGCCGTTCAGCTGCGTCACCGTGACACTGTCACTTTCCTGATGACAGACTGGTTTCCTGCTGTCTCCACCAGGCTGCCTGCTCGTTAATCTGGATGATGGATCAACTCCCATGTTCTTCCCATTTTTCTCCTCAACACATGTCCCTCCTCTCCCACTCTGATCTTCACTCAGTCATGAAGAGTAACTGAGAGCTTAGAGGTCTGCACACGTCAAGAACAATGAAGTCAGGATAACGATTAGACTCTGCATGTGTATGAATTTGGCAAATTAACCAACAGATACTGGAACTGTTTTTTTTTTTTATTGAACATTCATTAGAAGTATAGATCTGTAGATATACACACATCACCAGGTGCAAGGCTGCGTCGTAACCATGTGAAATCAAAGAAAAAACCTGCACACACTTACTCCCAGCTGCATTTATTCCAACGTTTCTATCACATCGGATCTTCCCAGGTCAGATTAATTTTAAGGCCATGATGATTTTGTAGTTAAAGGTAAGATTAGTCCTTTTAGGACAGAGGGGTAGGGGTGTCTCAATCCTGTTAGGACAGAGGGGTAGGGGTGTCTCTGTCATGTTAGGACAGAGGGGTAGGGGTGTCTCTGCCATGTTAGGACAGGAGGGGGTAACGTGTCTCAATCCTGTTAGGACAGAGGGGTAGGGTGTCTCAGTCCTGTTAGGACAGAGGGGTAAAGGTGCCTCAGTCTTGTTAGGACAGAGGGGAAGGGGTGTCTCTGTCCTGTTAGGACAGACGGATAGGGGTGTCTCAATCCTGTTAGGACAGAGGGGTAGGGGTGTCTCTGTCCTGTTAGGACAGAGGGGGAGGGCGTCGCAATCCTGTTAGGACAGAGGGGTAAGGGTGTCTCAGTCTTGTTAGGACGGACGGGTA